>WKFP01013902.1:256382-273052 GCA_011057875.1 Pterocles orientalis
AAAAAAAAAAAAAAAAAAAAAAGGGGGAGAGTTTGTAAAATTGCAGGCTGTGAGTTTTGTTGCAGGAGATTAGAGTTGTTTAGAAAATTAAATGTAAAATTATGGAATAGAGAGCTGCGGTGAGAAAAGTTTGAATCATTGTTAGCTGTTGAAAGATTTAAGCCCAAAAATATCAGTGTTTCTTCTGCTACAGTTACAGTGGTTGAAGAAATCAAATTCCTGTGCACCACACATTTTTGCTGTAATACCTTAAACTTTTCCTGCTGAATGAATATTTTTTCCTCACAAGAAAATCCACTTTAGGATTATATAGGTGTGGTTTTGTGCTTATGTATTAAAAGTAGTTATATTTGTCCACAATCCACCACTTGACTGATTGTTCTCTTTGACCTTCATCTCTCTGGTGCCCTCGAAAAATAAATCCAAATAAACAAGCAAAAGTAAAATATAACAACAGTGGTCAGTCTCTAAACTTTCTGAAAGATGCATGCATTTCTTGTTTGATCTAAAGCTCTGTTCCAGGAATCTAGTGTTTAGATTAAAATATCCATTCTGTTAAATGTGTAGTCTTCATAGTTTCAGAAACAGTCCAAAGACAATTCGTATTATCTCTAAATGCATTGAAATTTTAAAAATACTATTTTTAATTATACTTTTAACACTGATATCATTACTGTCATGACTATCGAATGGACAAGAATGACAATATGGACAATATGGACAATAACGTCTCAGGACATTAGATTTACTTCAGGCACAAATCATGGAGAACTATGTTATCAATTGAGAACACAGAAATTAATTTCTCATAAAGCAATTTAATTTAAAAGCATATTTAAAAATTAAAGCTGTTAAGAATAGTCATTGCTTTATTAAAAAGGAGAGTGACTATGCCAAGGAAATTTAGTAATGTTAATACAGGAGTAATTACACAAGAACTATGATAAACTTACTGAGAACTAATCAGTGTTCCTAAAAATCTTTTCAGACTGACTGACTGAGTTGAATGATTCTGTGGTTTATATTTTTATTTTATTAAAGCTGTATGGAGAATAATTTCATTTTAGAGAATTTTGATTCCTGTCTGATTCTCTCGTTCTTACTGATTCATACTAATATGAGCAAGTGAATACATTTGAACCACTTTCACAAAATGAGTTTGCCCAAAGGATCAGGTTTCACTCTATGAAACTAAAAATGCAACTTGTAATTTCGCAAATTTTCAATAGACATTGTTCCACAGACATTTCGATTTTGTCACAGCCATTAAAAATATATTTTTAAAATGTATTCTATATTTGGTCTTTTCATTTTCTTTTGGCAGAGTAGACCCTGATCATTGTCTAGGGTTAAAAAATTTACAATGAACCAAAGAAGAAACAATTGTTCAGGAGGAAGAACAGAAAAATGAGTACTATTAAGCAACAGTTTGAGATTTTTCCAACAGGAATTGTAAAGAATTTCAATACAAATCTACTGATAGTGTACATTAGCTCATAATTGCATTTTCAGCAGGCAATTTTTTTCACCTACAAACCTTCATCAAGCTACCTGAGGGTCTAGTTTCTGCATCACTAAATTTTGTTGAGCCATCATTTACTTGGAGCAGCTCTTGCTTCTGCTGCTGCCTCTCCATCCTCTCAGCGGTGCTGCAACACATGTGTCTCCTTACAGTCTTGTGGCCCCTATTACCAAGCAAAATGTATCACCACAATATAATTGCAAATAATGATTTAGTTTTTCGAAAAACTGCCTGGAGAGAGCCAACCAGGAAAGAGAGAGCACTTCGGACAGATCCTCATCTATATACTGGGCATGATGTGCATGATCTGGAATAGACTATTGGAAAATTTGGGTCTCAGTCCCAAACTTAAAGTTGAATCCTAGGCTTGTAATTGGGGCTGTGCTCCCTCCCAGCTTCTCCTGCACCTGCAGACACTGGGCACTGGAAAGTCCTTGACTGTCCTGGCAGCAGCTATAAACATCAGCATGTTGTCAGCCTTCTCCTCAGCACAAATCCAAAACATGGCCTCACACTAGCTTCTATGAAGAAAGTTAGCTCTGTCTCAGCTAAAACTGGGACAAGCCCACATGCCACTGCTTCTGTAAGACAGGTCACTGAATGTCCAGCAGCTCCCTAATAACCTCACCTGTCAGGACAACTGAAGCCTGAGACTTATGCTCTTGACTAATATCTGTTCATCGATAGGGCACCTGTTGTTACCAAATCCAAAACAGTAACTGGTAGCTAACCAGCATCTGTCTATCCTCTACATTTTAAACCATAAATGGCACCAGATGAATTTTATCTGTTTTAATTTCCACTTTGCACTGTGCATTTTGTTTCTAATAGAGCCATATATAGTTCATTGCTCCCTGCAGAAGTGTAACCATGTTTTTCAGCCCTTTAGAGTCAAGTAGTATCACTGACACGAAGACCAGAGCTGGAAAAACAAGCTCCAGAGTAGTCAAATTGAGGTTTTGGATCCAAAAGGCTGCAGGGTTGTGTTTTAAAATACAGCTGAATCTGGGTTCTCAATCACAGGCAGGAGCTTCAGGCCAGTGGCTGCCAGAAGATACACTGTGAGATTTCAGTGGCATCAGGGGAAAGAAGGAAATGTAAAAAAAAACAACAAGGACATTTTTTTAATGACTTACATCTGCTATCTATGAATTTCCCAGTGCAGGCAAACAGGTCTCAGAAATTTACAAAAATATTCAGCCAGAACATCCCTCGTGATTTCGCACTTCTGGTTCACACAGATGAGTGAACTAGCCTCAGCTGGCATAGGTAGTAGCCATGGTTTTACTTGGACTTCTGCTCTCGTTCTTGTTTTGTATGTCCCTTTTGCTTTTGCAAATACCAAACAAGGATTAAGACTCCAAGAAAAGAAGAGTGATTTAAGTCCATTCCTTCATGAAAAACTCATTCCCTGGCCATCTGGCATCTTCTTAGGTGGTAACTAAAGATATTCTGGTGATAGATGAGGTTGCATTTCTGAACTTTATGAGCCATGGTAATAAGAATATAACTGCTCTGCCAAATATCAATGGCACAATGATTCCATTAATCTTGTCTGGCCCAGCACCACAAATATACAGATCTGTTTGCCTGTCATACTCTAGGAAGGAGATGTAAACTGGGCCACCATATATGCTAGCCCATCTGGCAGTGGTGCTAGACTATCCACAGAGACAAAAAACTGTCCCATAAAATGGTGGAATACCATCCCTTCCAGTTGCTGAAGCACGCCGATTGGGAAGTTCGGATATGTAGATGGGTGTGTCATCAGTATTGTCAACACAGCTGGGAGATTAACTTGGGCAAAGTCTGCTATGATTTCACATACCACTACTGAAAGGTGACTTGGATAAGGAACAGGAGATGCTACTTTCCAAATAATTTTTCAGTCCTTGATCTGGCTATCATCAGAGCAATGGAAGTTGAGGGTTGCAAGATTCCAAATGCACCATGCAAGTCTTTTTGTCAGTCACTGTTATAGCTATACTGGTCATTTTCCATTTTCTCATTCACAGAACATATTTTTTCTTATCCTGCAGCTCTTCTGCTGGCAGTTTCCCCATATTTTGCATGATGATCCTATGACATGAGACATTACTCTAATGAACCAGACAGTGGAGAAAAAAGGTAGTAGTTCAGTTTCATCTTCTCTTTTTTTTTCTTTTTAATTGGTAAAGGCCAGCCAGTTTGGGCTGCAAAATAATCTGCCTCTGTGCCCCTGGCTCTGAAGAGATAAATTCAGGCATAGTGCGAAGATTATTATTACAGCATTACCACTGGTAGATGCTTCTGGTTGCTACTGCTGGTGTCATGGTTGCCCAAGGATAAAAATGTCGTGTTGCCATTACTGTGCTGCAATGCAGCTGTGGCTTAGTCCTTCTTTGGGGGAGAGCACTTGTTTTACAGGGGTTGATGTGAGAATCAGAGCAGCCAAAACACACTCTCAAAATGATGATATAAAATGTCAGTTGTACCAAAGCCCACAGGACAAGCAAGAACAGCTGAATGCAATGCAACGTGAGATGCAAAACAATGTATCTGCTGTACACACTCACAAAACAAACTCCTCTACCTTCATACCAGTGTGTTGGTTCTTACTTGTGGTTCTGACATGTGCCCATGCTGTTTACCGTTTTAGTTTTCCACAAATTGTTGATCTCTAGCGGATATATTCAGTACCAATTATCATCAAATCAAAGCTTTGTTCTCTACCACATCTTCTGCAGATTTGTCTGGTACTGAACATAATGTCTACCACTTTCCCATTGTTTCCTTCTATGTATTTTCATGGGTTGCTCTTTGTTTGAATTGCAGTTCTTGAGTGCCTAATCTTTTTAATAAGTATGCAGTGTATATATGACTTACTTTGTTCTTACAGTAGAACAAAACTTCCTTAAGTTTTCCTTTTTTTTTTAATTTCAATGTCTGTTTTCTGAAATGAATTTTCATTTCCATCAAGATCCAATAGGATTCAAAATCCTGTATCAAAAAAGTTAAAAGAGTCATAGTTTCTATATAAAAGTTTTTAAGGTCTCAAAATGCTCATTTAAAATTTGAATGGTCCAGAAATATTTAAAATTAATTACTAAACTTAGTTGGTCATTAACAAAGTCCTCACCCTTGAGGAATTTTATGCTTTTTATTTCGAGTGAACTAGTTCACCACCATTGTTTGAATACATAGACATGCTATAGCACTGTGATTTAGCATACCTGTCTCATTAACAAAAATGAACACAGTTTTTCTTTGATTCTCCATAAAAACATTGGTATGTGTCTTAAAATATTAAAATGGACTCTTATTACATGTTTTAATCTAAAAAAAATTTGAGGCATATAAACGACTGTCTTTGTTATTATTATTTTTTACAGTGTGGCATCCTTCCAACATTTCTTCACTAGATAAAATGTTTTCAAGGATTGTTTTGTTTTAAAGAGAAATGCACAGATCTCGATCTGAGAACAGCCCTTAACAAATTAGTTCATTTATTGTTTCTTTTTTTTCTTAGTGAAACAGACTAAAAAACACAGCATTATTTAAAAAAGTATTTCTATGTTTATATGTGAATGCTAATATGACTATTATTTTGAGACATTCATATGATAAACATGTAAATTATGAACTTCATAAAGCTGCTGTCAGACAATTTCTCCAGTTGGTCAAGATACTACAGCTGTGCTTTCAAGTATTGCCTCTTTCACCAAACTAGAGTAATCTATGGACATGTTAATAGTTCATTTGGTTTCATTATCAAGGCCATTACTGAAGTGTTAAACTTTCTCGCTTCCAGTGTCAACCCCTGAGGACTACCAGAAGTGAGCAACTAAAAGTTGCCAGTTAGGCTTCATATTACCAATCACAACAATTTAAACCCTGCAGTCCAGTTTTCAAGCCAATTGATAGTCTATCTAATATCAGACTTTAATAATAAGCAGAATACCTCTGTAACAGGATAACTGGTCTGTATGTCTATGATGACCATGCTCTGCTTGCAAGTGCTACAAGTTCTTAACTAAGAAATGGGCTTGAGATTGCAGAAATAAGGACAATATGGCGATAGTATACCAAACATACAGTTGCATTTAATCTTTACGTGATTATGTGTAACAGACATACCACTGCCTTCTGCAATTACTATAGTAGCTGGGGTTTTTTTAGTTCAATCAGAATATAGTTAAAGATAACCGATGAGAATGCTTAACAAGTATGTGAGTTCAGAAAACAACTGGATAAATTTAAAAAACTAAAATTTTTCTCAGGGCTGTTAAATATAAAACATTGTGTTGGGCCCAGGAAGTCCCTGAAACATAAATTAGAAACTGGGAGAAGAAAGTAGCATTTCACACTTACTCTTGTCCTTTTCTATTCAAATATATTACTGATCATCGTAGAATACTGAGGTAGGTGCACTGTCAGTCTGGCATTGTAAGGCAGTGACTTTTGTTTGTTAGTTTCCCACAGGGTCTTTTCTCTGTACATTTCCACAAAGCTGGGTGGAAGATGATGGTCCTAGTCATTCTTTGCATCTTTACTTCACAGTGGTTTGCTCATAACCTTTGGCCTTTTTTGCCTTACATTTCTCTTTTTGCATGAGAGGGTTTAGCTGCATAGTCATGCAAATGTTTAAGTATTTTTACAAGTATTCCCAATCCGTTTGCTATAATAAACATGAAAAAAAACCTCCATGCTTAGAAAATAACTTTTAGCTATTCAGTATCCTAACTGGGTTAAAACTAGTCAGTTTTTCCCCACAATTATCTGAACTAATGAAATCTGAAAAAGCACAGATTTAGCACTTCACTTTAGCTATTTTTCTAATTTATCCCTAATAATGTGTCAGTAATTTTTAGTGCTGTTTTTACCTTCAGTTCAATTATATTTTCATATATTTTTTCTCATGATTTTTTAGCTACTTTAAATGGTGCAAAGAAATTAACAGATTTTATGAAAAAACCCTATTATTAGATCAAATAACCTGATATTCTCTTTTATGTAGTACATGTAGCTTATTCCAATTATACCTATTTTGAGACATGTAGCTTTGGCACTACAACATTTCCCAGAAAGTCGTCAAGCACTTATGCAAAGACTTCAAGGAAATAATGTGCTACATTTTGGAGGTTCAGGTGTTTCACTACTTTATTTTCTGAATAAGTGCCTTTTGTCTAATATTGGCTGCCTTTATACTCCCGTTACTCCTTCATATACCTGATGGTCTAGGAGTTATAATAAATAATAATAATACTAAAGATTTATGCGGGGCAACACAGCATTTGCAGAACGACATGCTTTCTATCCTAAAGTGCCCCCTAAATCAATACACCCAGAAAACAAAGCTAGGAATTCTATTTTATCTTTTTCTGTTGAAAGACAAAGCAGGGATGGAAGCAGTTCCTGGATCAGTATGTGTAGAGGAATAATCCCTACAATCTCACACTTACATCACTTGTGTTGTTTGCAGATATCATGCTTTCTGAATCCCACACCTGGCACAAACAACACTACTTGAAACACAGGAGTCATATCATGGCAACCAGTACTACGATGTTTGATTTCTGCAGTATAGACAATGTCTCTGTATAACAAAATAAAAATAGCAGAGGCCACTTTAGCTGTCATGGAAAGAAGCCTGAAATGCCTTCCTCTGCTGTTATCTGTCCTGGTTACAAACACCCCTGTCGCTGTGTTGGCAGTACATGAAGTTTGGTGTCTCCCAGCGACTGAGAAAATCGTCTCTGCTGCACTGGGACTACAAGTAATGCCAGTCCTGCATCCATAACCGCATGGGACACAGTTTTAATTTCTCAGCTACTTAATTCTAATTCTTTGCTGTAACAGATTGCATGCTATAAAACCACTTGTGAACACATCTGAAATACTCCCATTGTGTCCAGAAATCTGAATATTTGATGTGTTTTGGAGGAAACAAATCCTAAGTTGTTCCTTGTAAGTTCTTGCTACCACTATCTATTATGGAAGGATATTTTAGTTCAAACTAGTCAAGACAAATCACAGATGTTTAAGCCTTTTTTAAGGTTGTCCTCTATTTTAAGTTCACACTAAAGAACTTATAAAATTGTGAGTTAGGAAACCATTCAGGACCTCAGACACTACATTGGATAATGTTTATCCCTTGCTAGTGCTGAGTACTGTAGTGTCATAACAAGGTGACCATGAACCAGCAATGCACCATTGTAGCAATTAAGGCCAACAGTGTCCTGAGCTGCATCAGGAAGAACATTTCCAGATGATCAAGGGAGGTGACCAACACGTCTGAGGCTACATCCGGGCTGCTGGATCAGATTCTGAACTTCCCAATATAAGAAAGACATGGGCTTAATGGAAGAAGTCCAGTGAAGGGCCACAAAAATTATTGTGGGACTGAAACATTTCTTATATGAGGAGAGGATGAAAGAGCTGTTGAAAAGTTGGCTCAAGGGTGATCTCATCTATGTGTATGAATACCTGATGGGCAGAGATGAAGAAGACAGAGCCAGACTGTTTCCAGTGGTGCCCAGTGACAGGACAGGAGGCACTGGTCACAAATTAACACGAAATTCCATCTGAGCACAGGAAAACACTTTTTTACTAGCAGTCAACCACTGGAACAGGTTGTCTGGAAAAGTTGTGGAACCTCCACTTCTGAAAAAATTCAAAGTCTGACTAAACTTGGCCCTAGGCAACCTCCTTTAACTGACCCTGCTTTAAGCAGAGAGTTTGGACTACTTGATCTCAGGAAGTCCTCTCCAACCTAACAATTCTGAGATTCTGTGATCTAAGGACTATTAAGTACTAAACTATTAACTGAGATGGGTTTTGAAATATTTATATCTTTACTGACAACCTGTTGCTTGATAACCTTCTTTTATTCCTCACATCTTCCTTCTGATAACTGAAACCTTTGGCCATTTCTCTGTGGGAAAAAAAAATCTTGAAGAATTCTGCATTTCTTTCCTTGAGGAGATTCCTTCGTTGATTTTCCTTTTCCTCAGACCCATCCATCTCCACTTGTTCAGACTTGTTCCTTGCCTTTTCTTTCCAGTCTTCCATTAGCATGATCATGCTTGGCCCTGTGCTGTGAGTTCATAATATTTACGTCATCAAGAAGGGTCACACACGATCACAGACTGTCCAGAGTCCACTAAAGTCCATGTTATTACCTCATACACTGGTTCCATCCTTCAATTTATTTTTCAAATTATTCAGCATCTTGAAGCAAAAAAGCAATATTTTTATTTCATTAATTTATACTAATTCAACTTAAACATATTTTACCTCATTTTAAAAAATAAATAACAACATTGCAAACCTAGAATCAGATCAGACATAAGCCCAAGTTTTTTGTTTTGGTGATATCGACGTGTGGAACAGAGAAAAGTAACTCCCCCAAACACAAGAAGTACTTGTTAAAAAGTTATAGCCTGAATTCAGGCAGAATACAGTGCTGTAGTGGTTACTTCTTATCTTAAAATCCATGACTCTGTGGAGACTTTCATTGAAGCTAGTTCAAAGAGCAAAAAAGATAACTTCTGCTGAAATGTCAAACTCTGCTTGAAACAACAGAACTTTTTTTTCTCAAATTACTACAGTTAATTCCTGAAGTTTCTTTATACAGTCTTGTCATTACTTTTTGTGCTAGAATATTTGATTCATAACCCTGCTGAAAGTCACAAATACTTAGAAGTCACAGAGTATCACTAAGCTTCTACCTTCTTAAACAGCATATTTTTAGCTTGATTAATTTGGCACAGATGGAAGGATTTTTCAAATTTTGTTTGTAGAAGAGTCACAACATGACTGCCTGGTAAGACACTTCCGAGAAGCTTACTTCTGCTCAATGAATCTGAAGATATCTAAAATAATCCGAGCAGATGTTTTGAAATATCTAGTTAGGTCTTAATGTCCAGAATTATTAATGTAATTTGAAGGGTGCACAGTAGAATTACCATAACACGTGTATATTTCAGATTTGTTATTTCATAAGATTAGAAAAATTCCTTTTTATATTTAGCTTAGAACATTGAGAAAGCTTAATCGTATTCAAAATTAGAATTAGAGCAATATTAACAAACCCCTCAAATATGACGTGAAGTAATAAATGCAGGAGAAGCACTTATTGTGTATTATTAATGGGGTTCTTTAGGTTAAACTAATCATATTCATATACTGTCTTAAACTATCCAAAGTTCTCAAATTACCCACAAGTAATTTAATACGCTTCAATTATATGTCTACAAGCACTGCCAAAATCCATTTGTTAAATTTGCATTTTCTTCGTTGAATATGAGGTTATACAGGGCAAGATGATAGAAATATACATTAAAATAAAATCTTCCTTTGGAATGTCAAGTAGACACAGACTAGAAATAACATATTTCCTCTGTGCTTTAGATGACTGACTAAAAACTACGGTGCTGCAATAGGGCAGAAGTACTCAGATCATTAATGTTGAAAGGCTTGTTCAAACCTTACAGGTACTGACCCACAGCCACATAAGTTATCATCGGCTCTTGCTGTATCTTGCAGGATGGAACAGAAGAGATTCCTTCTCCAGGTAGAACTTTCTCATCTTTTTACAGCATACCAAGGGAACATATTTGTTGCTGTCAGCACTCAGGCATGCAGCCTGTGTGTTTGTCAATATTTCATTAAGAAGCAGACATCTAATTAGGTAGGAAGAGTTCATGTTTAAAAAAATTTCATTTAGTTTAAGAATATTTTAATAAATATTCAGTTATATATATATATATATATATGTATGTATTCTAAATCTTTCTCACCATTGGACCTACCAAGAAAAAATGGAGAAGACAGAAACACAGAAACAGAGAATTGTTCCGAGTGGAAGGGACCTTTTCAGGTATCTGGTTCAACCCTGCAGCTCAAGACATCTATTAATGTAACACCCACAGTAATCTTATCTTTCTCCTTGGTTCTGCACCACTCCAATTCACACACACCATTTTCTTCATTCTTATTATTATGACTGTCTAGTTCACCAATATTCTCAACTCATAATCCATTATCACCCAAGGTCTGCCTTTTTGTTTTTGTCTCATCCCTTACATACTGAATACAATCCTTATATTGGCCTTTAATGTTTACTTGTCTCTCTTCGTTTAAACCCTTCTCAAATATCTGTATTTCTGTAATGCGTGTTTTTTCACCTACACACACATTTCTTGTGAGCATCTTGTCGGATTTCTTCTTGAAAAGAGCATTATTTCCTTGATGAACATTAGGTGAACTTTTAGCTCTGACAGCTGCTCACACAATGTAGAAGTGCACAAAAGTTCTAGTTTGCAAATATTGCTAAACGGTAAGAAGCACAGTGCATTTCCATCCAGTAAAATATGATCAATGATGTGTTGTGTTAAAATGGAAAGTTGTTTTGCACCTGTTCTATAAAAGCTGCATTGGATATTGTTCCTCTTGAAACTGATTTTATGTCCAGTTACCATATGACTGGTTGATACAGGAAGTGTAAATACTGCCTTTAGTTTTCCTTTAGTTTTGTATGTTGTTAAAACAAGTTGATAAGCAAGCTCCATGACTTCCTAGAGGGAGTTGCTCCAGGCCACTGATTCTGTCTCAGACTATGATATTTAGTCCTCTGTTTAAACCGTGTTTTTTTACTGAAGGAAAATTTAGTTCTTTATACATTAAGAAAAGACCTGATACAAGTGACACAGTTGAACAGTAGAATGTTCGATTATTCGTAGTATCCTTTATCCTGAAGGGGGACTCACACTAGAGGAAAATACATAAAATCAGGTCACTTTGTGTGGAATTCATCTGACAAAATGTAAATGTCTTCATTTTAGACAGACAACTGAGGTTGCCATTATAACCAATGGAAAGAAATAACGACTTCCTAAAATTGATGTCATCCTAATATAGATATCTAAAATGGACCAGAAAATCTGCACTCTGAGTGTACCCATTTCTTTGCATTTTTACTAGAGATAACTAGGTCAGATATAGATGATATGTTATCTAAATTAGGTTAGATTAATTTGGTCAAAACCAGAGGCAAATCCAGAATCATTGCTGGTACTTTATAAGGTTTCTTTATTCATTTTAAGGCTCATGAAAGAACACAGCTTTTGAAACAACATAATCTTTGAATTCAACTCATGAATTATCATGCTGGAATTTTACTTGCCTGATAGACATTTAGGCTATGCTTATCCTACTAAAATAAAGCACAGTTTGAGCATTGGCTCACAACTGTCCATATGGCTGAATTCTTAATGTGCTTTTTGTCACTGCTTTAGCCTATGCCAACATTTCCATGGACAGAAACCACACACAGTTCAGTGGACAGCAGTAGTTAAGAATTGTTCCCAAAAGACATTTCGAATGTGTTGGCATTTGGTATGGCAAAGAAGCATGTTTAGGCTGTAAGCATGAGTAGGGCTATGTCAGTTAGACACAGAGCCAAGGAACAATTCCTACTCTGCTTCATTTGCTTGTGCACACGTAGCCTTGTGCAAGGGTCAGGCTAAAAGCTGGTACCCCTAGATTGATATCAACTTTACTACTGCTTCACCAAAGTCAGGATTTTCCGTTTACCTTTTTCTCATTTGCACATATATGTGCAAATCTCAGTTTCTCTGAAAATTGCACAGTGAAGACCAAAGGGTTTCTCTAATTCTACATATTCAAATGGGGAGCTTCTCTTCTCTTACACTTTTGGCTGGTTAAATATAGTTCACATAATGCCTGTAACATTCAAATGTAACAACTTCAGAGAAGGCTTTCCTTGTACTTTCTTGTTCATGAAGTATACTAGTAATTGCTATATTTGTGTTTCTGAATGCGAAAAAAAAAAAGGGCTGAAAGCAGATATGTTTGAAAGTATTAAGGAAAAGGGGGCAGATCTTGTTTTATGAGAAACTGTTTTTATTTTATCAGCTCTCAAGTCATTTTTATTACCTGAGAAAAAAGCCCAAGGGTTTCAAATGCTCTTTCTAACCATTCACTAAAAAGAATTATATGAATTTTTTTTTTGTGTTTAACAAATCCAGACTAGCAAGCGTATCAGTTTCAAATCTGTTTAGCTGAGTGAAGTTCTGGCATCTGTAGGACTGATGGGGATTTTATGAATGTTTAAATATTTTTTTATGTCTCTTTGTCTGCTGAGAAAATCCCTTACATTTGAATCTAAAGTAAAAGTGCATTACAGTAACCACTTAAAATCTCAGCTTTCTACAAAACAAAAAGCTCCAGAAGTGCTAAATTTTATTTTCAGTCCTGAGTTCAAGAGCAACATCTCTTTGCTCCCTACACTTGCCTGTTTGACTAACTAATTCAGGTTCAGATTCATTCTTTTTAGATCACATTATCACAATAAGTCAAGAACTCTTTCCTTACTGAAGCCTGAATAGGGCTTTTTAATACCTTTTTTTAAGCATTCACACAGTTATAACTATCCCACAGTAAAGCAGAACTAAAGCTTAGAGAGGGCAGAAGGGACCTTACAAAGGATCTGAAAGAGAGGTGTGATGGGTTAGCCCTTGGCTGGGGACCAAACCACACACCCGCTCACACAGTTCCCGCCCCCATCTACTGATGGGGAGAGAATTAAAGGGGTAAATGGAAAAAAGGACTTGTGGGTTGAGATAAGGACAATTTAATAACTAAACTACCATAATATTGAAAATAGCACTATATACAAATATACAAATGAGTGATACATAGTGATACCGTCCCCCCGTCGTCCCCCCCAGCCGATGACCAAAGGCTCAGCCTGCTCCAGGCTAATGATCCCAGAGAAGGGAGAGTCTGAGTGATACACAATGATACTGCAGCCCCCCCACCCGATGATAAAGACTCAGCCTGTTGCCAGCTAACAATCCCGGAACAGGGGAAGTCGGCCCCAGAGCAGGGAGGAGTCCTGAAACCACCCGGAGTAGAGGGGAGGGTCCCAAAACTTGCGGAATGGAGATAACAGTCCGAGCCCCCAGACCTACAGCCAACCGGGGTGTGTGTGGGGAGAGGGGGGAACGGCCTTGGGAAAGCGATCCAGACCCAGAAGAGAACCGAAACCAAAAGGCACCAGACCCAAAAGGGCCGATCTTCCTGGCAGTCCTCACTTGTTTACTGGGCACGACATGCATGTTATGAAATAGATTATTGGTCACTCTGGTTCTCAATCTAGTAACCGAAGAACAAATCACAATTGAAAAGAGCTTTGATCATACTAGTCATAACTAGAACTGATTAGTGAAAAAACAATTAAAAAGACAATGATAACTGCACTGATGGAACAGCTTCCTGTAAGATATTTGTGACAAAGTACTGTACATTATTTGGAACAAAGGTCAGCAGTATTTGAAATCAGTAATGTAAGCATTAAATGGAATATAAACCAGATGACCTCTCAGGAAGCTGACAGTTGAAATGTGCCTTCTAAAGTGAATTTCTACTGACATCCCATAAGCATGGTAACTACCAGCATTGTCCAGTGTTTGATCAGTGAACCAAAAGTAAACATAAAATCACTGCCAGTAAAATGTGCAGATGAAAAGTCTGAATGAATGATAAATGATGAGGAGATACGAGTCTTAAAGCACTGAGACAGTTCAAACAAAAATAATTTAATAATCAAATTCTGGATCCTATGTCTGTGAACAAGAAACATAGACCATACTCACACATGAGAAACCTTAACTTGTAAAGAAGGAACATAATAATATGTTAGGTCATAATAAAACATAAGCAATAGCACATAACAACTGTGCAGAAGAGGAGAATTAACATGATTCTTGGCTGTCTGAACAGTCGAGTAGTACACAAGATGCAAGAAATGACTTTTTTTCTTCTGAATATGTCACCAGAATAGTGAAATACTGTCTGCATTCTTCTTGTCACATTTGTGAAAAGACATTAAAATCTTAGAAATTTTGAAAGGGGTAAATAAAATAACACAAAAACACACCAAGTTTGTAGGAAATTCTGTAGAAGAATTCAAAGCACCGTATTTGTTCATCTTGGTGGAAATGAGACTTGAAAGTGTCTGGGTTACAGTGACTATGCGTGTTTGCAGAGAGGAAATACAAGTACTGACAGGGTCCTGAATTGTACAGAGAAATGCATACAAGGAACCAGGAGGTGGATAGTAAAGCTGGCCTTATTCAAACTGGAAATAAAATACATTACCTTTAAAAGTGATGGCAATCCTTTTAAAAGGATAGCGATGAATCTCTTACTGTCTTCATGCGTGTCGTCATGTCGAACCAGGCCACAGATCTTGCCAAAATAACTCAATCTAGAGAATGAAGCAGCCTGGAATAGGCAAAATATCAGAGCAAATAATCTAAGAATACCGTCCTGTCTCAAAAATCTACAAATTCCTTGCAAAAATGCACACTGATATCTGCATCTTCTAATAATGAAACTGTATTTGGGCATATATGTGTTTAGCTTAGAGGCATTTGTTTTCTGAAGTTATTTGATCACTTCATTGTATGTTTTAAGTATTGCTTCTCACAGAGGCTTGCAAGTGCAACGGAAATATTAATGTATTTAAATCTTGCGTCATTCTCTGACTGATTTTGAGGTCAGATACTGTAGAAGAAACCTCTACAAATTTAATTCCTCCAATTTGCATGGCAAGGTATGAATAAAAAAAAACTTGTGGCATTTATCCCAGACCAAGGATCAGCCATGTTATGTGGAACAGGAGTAATTGCTTTTTCTTATTAAGATGTCAAACTTTCTAAAACAACAAACGTTCACAAAAGGTCTATTCATTTTTCCATGCAGAGTATATTAGCATAGATAATTTCCACCTGTACCAACAAAATAAGTATGTAAACACTCCATATGCTGTATTTATGGGATTATAAAGTTCTCTGTCAGTTTTGCATTCAGTGATAACTTTTTTCTTTCAGAATTTCTTTTGTTGGTTCACAAAGGGGAGTTTAGATGTAGTTATTAAGCAGAGCCCTTTATCACATTTTAAATGGTCTTGGTTGGGGAATTAGCTCACACCTCAGACTTGTTGCTAGCGTAGTTGAAATACTGACACAACTTTTGCATTTAAAAGGAGGAATATATTTCTCATTATATCCTACTTTTACAAAAACACATTACTTTTTAATATTTTTTTTTCTATCTGGAGTTCAAAGAGATCTGTCGGCGGTGTCCTGCTACCCCTGTGCCAGAACAAGCTCACCTGCCCACTGAGGTTTTTATATTTATTTTTTTTAACTTTTGTAGTATTAGTTAACATACAAGACTACTCTACTGCCACTAATTACTGAGGCAATTTAGGTAACTGCTCTGAATAGGATTGCTGTTATCTGTCAACTGGTAACTACCCATTTACCTTATTTTGAGATATGCTGGTACTGATCTCTGTTCATTTCTACCTAGTGTGTCTACCTAGTGCCTTCACTCTGTATTTTAGGAAGTTAGGTTGGGGCACTTAGTCTTGAACTAATTACTTGACATTTTGCCCCTTTAAGGTTTTTAGATCTCATTATCATGAAATGAAAGCTGTGAGAATTAGGACAATACAGAAAATATTTCATTTTTTTGCTCCCCAGAAGTTGAGACTTGCACAAAGTTCATGGTGTTAAAAACTAGAAGATTTTCGTGATATCTTGTTTTTTTTGAACACTTCAAAAGAGAAAGTTGGAAAATGTAGGGGTCAAATAACCCTATAACCCATGTGGAAATAGCTTCAATTGTTGGCTGCAAAGCAAATCTTAACAACTATAGTGCCATATACAGTGTTAAGTGGTTGGTGAGATTTAAATGCTGAAAGAGAGTGAATAGTATAGGATTTCCTCTGGGGAATCACAGTTCAAACATTCAAGCATATTATTAAGGGCATTGTCCAAATGCCTCTTAAACACTGAGAGGCATGGGACAACAACCACATTGTCTTTCATTTCATTATAAGAAAAAAAATTACAGTGAGAACAATAATTCACTGGGACAACATGGAAGGTTGTTCAATAGAGGTTTTCAACATGTCATTGGACAGGGTGCTAAATAACCTCAGCTAGGCTCCATTTCCCACAGAAGGCTGGACTTTTTCCTTTCCTTTCCTTTCCTTTCCTTTCCTTTCCTTTCCTTTCCTTTCCTTTCCTTTCCTTCCTTCCTTTCTTTCTCCCTTCCCTTCCCTTCCCTTCCC
>WKFP01013903.1:7437-64545 GCA_011057875.1 Pterocles orientalis
AGCTCCGGGCCCGGCCTGCACAGGCTCAGCCCCCCGGGCTGTCCCCAGGCCGAACGAGAGGGAAGGGGGAGAACACCCGCCGCCAGCCCCTCACAACGCTGCCCACACCCCGCGCAGGCCGCGGCCCCCGGGCGCGCAGGCCCCCCAGCCAGGCCCAGCCGCAGGCCGCTCCCGGAGAGCTCCTGCACCGACCCAGCACCCTGCGGGGCTCGCCCAGAGCCCGGGGGCCGCGCCCCTCACCGCCGCCCCGCGCTCACCTGCCGCCGCCGCCGAGCCTGAGGCGCGGACGCTTCGCTCCGCCGGCACCGACACGCACCCCACAGCTGCGCCCCGCCCCCGCGCGGCTCCTTCCGGGCCCGCTCACCCCCAGCGCGGCAGAACCGCTCTGCCCGGCCCGCAGGGCCCTCCCGGTACCGCCTCTCCCCCGTGGGCCCTCCCGCAGCCCGGCCTGACCCTCTCCCTGCCCCTTTAAGGAGCCAGGCTCCGCCCACTGCCGCAGCGCGCCGCTCCCGGAAGTGCCACGTGTACGTAATGCGCCTGCGCGCGCCGCCCGGTAGTTCCGGTGTGGGGCCCGTCCTCCCCCTCCTCCCCTTGAGCTGGGCCGGGCGCCGCCAGACGGGCGGTACCGCCGAGCCGAGCCGAGCCCGCCGCCATGGCCCAGCCCGCCAGGCCCCCCGCCGGCTACCCCAGCCAGAACGGGGCCGGCCAGCAGCCCTACAGCAACGGTGAGTGTGGCGCTGGGCCGCCCCGGAGGCGGGGAGAGGGCCGCGGGGTCCGGCCGAGGGGAGGGGGCCTGGCGGGGGCGGCTCCCGCTTTGTGGCGCTTTCCCCTGGCCGCCCTACGCCCGTTCTCCCCGGTGCTGGGGGGGCAGGCCTCGGGATCCGGTGCCCGCGGGCAGAGCGGCCGGCCCGGTGTGAAGGAGGTTCTGGGCGGCGGGAGCGGGGGAGCCGGCGGCCGCGGGGCTCCCGGTGCGTTCGCAGCTCGGCCTGGTGGGACACAGCCCCTGGGACGCGCGGGGTCCGCGGCGGCCCCGGGGACAGGGCTGCGGCCGGCCCCAGCGGACCCCTCGCCGCAGCCCCGGCAGCCGGTGTCCCGAGGGGAGGAGCAGCGGGATTGGGGATAAAAGGGAAAGGTGGGGACCGGCTCCTCTGTCCCCCCGGGAGCGTCAGCCGGTGTGTGCGAGGACACGGGGGTGGGCAGCCCCGGCCGGGGGTGGCTGCTGGGAGCCCCGAGGGCCCGGGATTGCTGTCCGCGGGGAGCTGCTGGCGGGAGTGTGTCCTGCCGAAAGGTTTCCCGAGAACAACGCAGAGCTGTTCACCAGGCAGAATAAATCCTCGTTCCAATCTCTTTTCATAACAAAAGCATCCCAGAATATATTTTTTTGGTGTTTCTTGGCTTGTGAATTGCCAAAAGTGCCTTTCAGGTGACCTGTGCTTGTGCTGCCCAGGTAGGATGTACGGTGTGAGCTGCACTGGACATCGCTGCAGTCCCTGTCCCTGGTGGTGACACCGCCGAGGCAGCGCTCGGAGCCTCTGACCCTTTGGAACGGAGCTGTACATGTGGCACTGTGGTTATCGCTGCTGAGGGGAGGACCTAGCTGAGCTCAGCCTGCAGCGCAACGGGATGTTTTTTGTCTTGTCAGTCACGTAACCCCGATATTATCCTGTCTGCTACAGTCTGGGAAAGTCTTGATGGCTTTCTTCCCATCGACATATATCTTTTTTTATAAACAAGATACTGAAAGCGAAAGTTAATAGCTTACTATCCAGCCTTTTAAGCTAGGACGAAAGAAACACAAGGCAAACCTCGTATCCGTATTTTCTTTCCATGTGTGGAAATCTGTGCTGTTGGGTGTATTTCCTGATCTTGTATATACAGCCAGCATCCTCTGGGCTTGGTTCCTTAATTGTACACTTCTGCGTTTCAGTCGTTGTGCTGCATCATAAGCAGTTCAGTTATAATGAGATCTTTTGATTTCTCTGCTTTATGCATGAGTAATTAGATGGTTTGATTTATCTTCCCCCTCCTTCTTCACAGCACGCTTATTACTTTTCCTCAAAGACATCTGTAAAATGACATTTTACAAACAATTGTATAGTTACTCATAGGGTCAAGAAAGTGGGAAGCGTATGAATGCAGTCTCAAGAGAGAGCCTCTACTCTGGAGAGCTGAGAACGTTAGCTAATGGAGTGATCGGGTGGGATGATTTCCAGACCCGCATCACTTTGTGTTTGCTGATTTCCCTGTGGTGGGGTGAAGCACATAATGGAAGTTGTGGGGAGGCAGTCGGAGGAGGAAGAATTTCAGGCTACCCGGCTGTCAGGTGTATAAAAAAAATAAAGAACTGAAATTTACAGTTACGCAAATACAAGGTAATAAAATTAAACGGTTGTTATGGTATGTTAGAGATAAGGTGTGGGTCACTGGCCTTTTGAATAAATTAGATTATTCAAGCGTGGACTGTTCTTAGCATTGTTTAAAATATAGTTGAGAAGGTTCTGTGATCCTTGACCTTTACAGTAAACACAAAGCTTTTCAAAACGGTCTAGAGCGTACCAAGAGTACTGCTGTGATAGGTACAGGGCTCTGTGAGGAAAGCAAGCTGTCAACAGAACGATAAATTCTGACATAGCTGTCAGCTCCTCCGCTCAACTTGTTGCTTGCTTTAATGTTTGCAAGCAACTCCTCGAGCTGGTGTGTCCACGAAGGCAGTAAATGGTCACAGCAGCACCGGGAAGTTGTTCAGCACAGAGCATCGAGTTGCTTAGCAACAACCTTCCTCTGCTTTGTTTGTTTTTTTCTTTTAATAGAACCAATATTCTGTATTCATTTAATGACAGGTCACTAATTTGCTTTCCAGTTAACAGTGCAAACAAGAAGGAGAAAATTTTTTTTAGGACAGTTTTGCTCTCCTCATGTGATGTCTTAGCATGGCATTTGGAAGTCACGAGATGCTTTAGAAGCTGTTGGGTTTGGAAGCCAGTGGGGCAAAGTCAGCTGCAGCGGGCGCTGGTGGTGACCGATCCCACGGCGGTTCGGTTGGGATGCAGCTTTTCAATGTGTTTGTCCGTGCATCTCCCTGGAAGTTGGAAAGGTTGCGGCAGGTGAACGTGATATACTCTTAGAAATGTTCAATGACCTTGTGTTCCTCTATAGGTGTCTTTTGCTGTGAAGTCGGTGGCCTTTCCTGTATTGCTAACTGATTTCTGCTCTGAGTGGCGGTTGTTTCGCAGCTGTGCAGGTGGTCCAGCTCTTGAGCCTGCGCTGAATTCCTTGTTCTGGCTTCACGGAGCAGTGCAGGAAACCAGCAGCAGCATACAGGGAGAGCCGGGGAGCCGGGATGCTCTCTGCCAGGCCTCGGTAAAGGGGTCAGGTCAAGGTGGCGGGTACCTGGCAGCAGCAGAACAGCAGGTTCTGAGAAATCGCTGTGGACTGTGGAGCCCTTTGGAAAGGGTTTCACCCCTCAGCGCTGTTGCTTTAGGTTTGTTGGCAGCTTTATGCAGGCTTGTCTTGAAAACATGAACTGTGTGTAGACTATTGAGACTTCTTGTTGTGCTTCTGACTTTAAAAATAAAAATTTGGAACATTGTGCTGTGGTGAATTTGCCTTCTTTTTTTTTTTTTTTAAGTAAAGTGCCAGGTCAGTCAGTTTTGGATTCCACCTCACTTCCATTGCTTTATCCTCAAACTTATCCCTCAAGAAGGGAAAACAGTGCATAAGAGAGCAATCCAAGTACTGTGACTCCTGCCTGGGCTAGAGAGTCATGCTCCAAAGTGAAAAATCGAGTTAAGAAATTAATTTGTATTTTTTCTGTGTTTTTTGTGCAACATATAGTAATGTTGTTACATCAGTGTACATGGTGATGGGGTCAGGAGGCCTGGCATCACATCTTAGAGTTGGCAAGTTTAATTTACAATGGATTTTTAAATCGATTGTTGAAAACCCATCTGATACACTGCAGGGTGATTTTCAAAGGTGAGTCATAATTGTTAGCACTTTGGTGTTTGCAGGCTTTTTGTTTAGACACCATTGATTTTCGAGAATTATTCCGAAGATCTGTGAGCAGTGTTGTAAGGACAGTGGGGTGTAACTGGGTTTCTTAACTGGAAGATAAGTAGCATGTATTTCAATATATTCTGTGTTTAGCTTAATTTATTGTTAAACGGCCCAAGTTCAAAGTTATTGTAACTTGGAAATGCCAAATTCCTTACCTTTTGAAATTTAACTGGAATGTTTCAATAGGACGCCAGCTGTCTTTGTTTGATGTTAAATGAAATTCTGTGGTTTCATTCTGATGGCAGCTGTTCCCAGTACTTGTATGGTGAATATATATCTGCTCTCCAAGCTCATCTCTCTGGCACGTTTTTGAAAATAGGAAGTGTTGAATTCTGCAGAGCTTTCTGTCTGGAAAATTGTGCTTTTGTTTATCTAGGTTCAAAGAAATTGTTCAAATCCTAACTAATTCTGAAAATACGGAAAATAGTACAGGATTGCAAAGAAAAGAATTTTAACTCCAAACCATGAAGAGGATCTTCTCTGCTTTCAGATGTTTAACTGTGTATGTGGACTGTCTCCAATATTCAGACTGTTTGGGTGGGGGAAACCACCACAGGACTGGCTTAAATGAACGATACACCATTGGAAAGTGTTTCAGTGTGAATTTTAAGGAGTTGTGGCTGGCTGTGGCATGTGTTATCCAGTGTTTTCTGCTCAGAAGGATTTCACTGAAAATTTATAGTCTCTGTTCAGAATGTCCATTTTGCGGCAATGGTATGAACAGCCTGTAGTAGTAGCTTTCTTGATGCAGCTCTTACCGCGTTGGAAATCCCACGGTATTCTGTCTCTTTGTGTTCCTGTGTAAAGCAGAAATCTGATGATGCTCTTGTCACCTTTGTTTACTGTTTGGAGAGTTATTAACCATTTTTCAATTTTCTTTCTTGAAAGGAATAAAACTTAGTTGAGCTATACCAACCAACAAGTACATAAAAAGCACCGTTAACCTATCAAGTTTTATTTTCCTGATTGATGAATTATTTCATGATAAAATTACCCTTCATTCCATCTTTGTGACCAGATGCTTGCTCACATGAGCAGTATGTGTACGAATAGTTCTCTTACTAAAATTAACTGCAGAAACTTCCGTAGATTAACTTTGTCACTTGAGAGATAGCGCAGTGACCTCTGCTGAAACTGGCCGTTCGGGTCTTTGCCATAAGCTGAAGTTTGAGTTGGTGTCAGTCATCAAGTGAAACTGCGTTGTTACGTCATGGATGCTTCTGCTTTCGGTCTGCTCGCTTGTGCCGCTGCCAGCTGTGTGGGAGAGTGCTCCTCTTTGCTCGGCTTGCCTTTGGGTGTTTCTGAAGATGGAAATAGTATCCTGTGTGAATTTCAGTCCAGGAGGATGGATTGCGCTCAGGCAGTGGAATGCTTAGTGGTTGCGAGGCTACTGTAAAGCAAAACAAAGATCTAAGTGTTGATAGCAAAACAGTACCAAATTTGTGTCCCCTGCAGCAGTATTTCTGTCACTTAAACCTAATTGTTTAAAAAAAAAAAAAAAGACTTGGAGACTAATAAAATCCTAAGGAAAGAGATTCCCATGAACATCTCTTATTTTCAGAAGTAATACACAACACTGACTTGCTAAAGGGTTCTTTGCTTTTTTTTTTTTCTTCCAGGTCCTGTTCAAAATCAGCTGATGCATTCGTCAGATGGCCAGGGATATAGCCCCTCGGTTCCAGGATCGTATTTGCATCAGACGCCGGCGAAGGTTCCTCCCCATCAGTCTCCTGGACAGTATAACTATAGTGGCTCTCAGAATGTTTCTCAGTTAAACAATTATCAAGGACCTGGGCAGACTCTCAATAGACCACCAGTGGCACCTTTCTCTGGGTCACCAGTACAACAAACAGGTCCTGTTCCACAAGTGCTGCTGCCTGCATCGCAGAACTCAGCTGCTATATCATCTGCTGGGAGCTTTCCTCCTGGAGCTAGCCCACCAGTGCTTTCAAACTGGCAGTACAGCCAGACTCCTGGGAGTCAGCCAGTTGGGTCTCAAACAAGCCATTTGGCTCATGTGTCGGGGACAGGGACAGCTCAGCCACCATCATCATTATCAGGAAATACAAATCCTCCAGGAAATTATCAATATGCTGCTTCGCCAGGAGGTCCTCCGCTTCAGAACAGCTATATGAAGCCAGGTAACAGGAACTTTTTGGTATTTTGCCAATGTCCATTTCTCAGTGTCCTTTTTAAAAAAAGAATATAGAATTGACTCTGCAGCAGCATTTTGTTTGTGGAATGAGGTTGTCAAAGCAGATACTTTGAGAAAATGCACATCACAAATACTGGGGTGATTTATTTGAATTAGAAATGGAAGTTCTGTGCACAGGTCAGGCAGTTCAGTCGGCTGAAGCAGGTAATGCCTGAGCAGTGTCTCATAGTTTTGGGAAGCTGTTTGTGGGCAATGCTGTTTCTGTGACCTTCATCATTCCTTGGCGTGGCTGTTAGACCATCAGCATGCTTCAGTCAAGTAAGGACGTCTGGACAGTTGGAAACTGTAGCCTGTCTAGTGAGTGTGGTCTTTTGTAGTTTAAAACTTGTTAGCCTTTCTGTTAATCGCTTGATTCAGGTTGTTCTCTGAACAGCCTCAGCCAGGTAGATGCAAACAACTTGACTGCAGCCTGGAAGGAGAACTGAAAAGCACTCTGTGCCATTGGAGGAGAGGCCAGTTGAATGGAAAGTGTACTTCCTCCAAACGTGTAATTTTCACTATCATCAATAATCATCAGTCTTTAGAAAGTACTCTGAAAGCGTGAGACGCAAAATGTTACCACTTCTCTTCCTGCTGTGTGTGTGTGCTGGTACGTGCAGTGGTGAAAAGCTTTTCTAGAGCTAAATATCTCTCTTATGTAAGGTGTGATTATTATGGAAACAAAGTTAATACTCAAGTTTCTCTTTGCCAGATTGCTGTTTGTTGTTATGGAGCTTCTTCTGACTGAGCATGCAAATAGGAGTTACGTACAGAAATATTTTAAATGTTCAGGCAAATATTTTTTTCTTGTGAAGTGCTTTTAGCCTCATTAGATGTTTTTGTTATGGGATTTTGTCAGAATACTTTTGTGTATGGCTTATAGGCTTCTGTACCGTGTTGAGACCTGCTGATACGGGATAACTTAGCCTTGGCTATTGAAAGGCTCATATATTAAAACACATCGGTGTCTTCCTAGAGTTAAAGGTTAGTTATACTGGTCTCTGGAATAATGGGGAACAAAGGGATGGAGTGCTCTTAGGATTTGGCGTTATTTGAAGGGAAGGAAAGCAATTTGGTTTCTAAATGTCTTGGCTTGAGGAAGTCCTAGAATTTTAAAATAGAAGCAATTAAAAACTCTCCCGTGACTTTTAACATGGAGGGTTAAACATTGCAGAGTAAAACACCTCACACTCGCACAGCAAGTTTATTCAAACTGCACTTTACTGATGCTTTCCCAAGTGAAATATTTTTCCCAAGTAATTTTAGTGGCTAGTATGTTGTTGTTTTGCATCAGATTGTTGAAGTGGAACATGAGCATCCTCTTGGAATCTGTTTAGACTCTTACTAGTTCATTATACTCTAACCTGGGGCTGTATTATAACTTTATAATAAAGTCCAGATTTAGTAATTGAAGGTGGGTTGCTTTGTGTGGGGTGCTCTTGAAGTCCTTACCAACAATAGCAACAAAAAGCTGAAAGAGGTCGTGGCTAACAGCTACAGAAGAAGAGCATGACGGAAGCAATCTCAAGTGGTGAAATGTTCCACACACGTTAGGATTTATGTATCTCGTGCTGTTTATCATTTGAATAAGAGGTATATTGAGAGTTCAGTCGGTGTGTTTTTGTAACAAAACTTCTGTGACTTTTTCAGCTGGGTTGAGCTCTGTATAAAAATGAATGTCTTTACAGGATCTGCACCTCCACCAGTGACTCAGCCTTTAGCTCCACTCCACCCCCCTCCAAGGCCGCCTTTAGGACCTCCACCCCTTGGTGGTCCACCTTTAATTAGGCCGTCACCACTGACAGCAGGACCTCCTAATACACAGTCTTTGCTAAATTCAGCTGCAAATCGAGAAGGTAAGAAATAATTTGCTCTTTTTGTTGAATTTGAACATGACAACTTGCTCTAATTTGCAACTTTTAAAGTCAAGTACACTCTTCTGTTAGGGACTCAAACTGATACTTAAAACATCATAATTTTATCTGAAAGGACCAGGTAAGGACCTGGAAGGAAGTAAAATATTTCTTGTTGACTGTTGTTAATAAAATAAATATAATTGAGATTTCAAAAGAGATTTCAAAGTGCTGTTTGACATGTCCACACCTCCCACAGTTGCCATCTCCTTTTTATTTTTAGTGTTCTAAAATTATATTGAAATTCTGATTTCTCTGCATCCTCGACTGCTGTGGAGGCCATGATCACTTCCTGTATTGTTTTATCCTGCAGGGGAAGCTAAAATGTGGACCCTGCAATTCCTCGCCTGTTCATGTAGCTGTACCTTATTGTTCCCTCCTGTGTAAAATCACTGAAATGCATATCTTGGATTTGTTCATTTGCTGAAGGTAGTTAATAGAGGCTGCTAAGTGTCAGCTGTTGAAGATGGATAGTTGACTGTCTCCTCTGGGCCCTGCACAAACATGCTGTTATTTAAGAACTCGTCAGGGCTCGGTATCAAACAGCCCTGTGGTTGTATTGTGTTCAGTACCCATGCTAGGTGGGGCCATGTGGTAGCCAGCGGTTTTATTTTTACATAAATAGTTTGTTGTGTCAAAACTGTTGGTTCCTTCCATGTTCACATTGACAGTTTCTTCTGTGTGGTAGCTGTGTAAGTACAAGAACAGTATGTTCAGATTTAGTTTAGTTTCGAACATATGAAATGCATTAGAAACCACTTTCACTTAGAAAGTCTTTAGTTCATAATGAAGAGAATAATTTCCAGGTCTCCGGAGAGATTGAAATGTTTAGCCTGTGAAGTAGGTTGGTTGCTGTGCACTAGCAAGATTCAGTGTATAATGTAAGTTCCTTTCATTGGGTCATCTTTGAAGATTTTAATGATTTTTAAAAAGTAAATTGAGTGCCTGCTTCTCCTTAGCAATAGATAATTAGTTTTGAATATTCAGACACAGCTTACATAAAGCTGTCCTTTGGCAGCACGATCTCCATTTCAAGGTTTTTCTTATCTCAGCTGGAATTTGTGTCTTGTCTGGTGTGTGACCATATCAGAACTGTTGGTATTTGGTGAGTAGTACTGGATTAAGTGTGTAAGTGAAGGGAATTCGGTGTTTCCATGAATTATCAGTGCAAAAAGTTCTTTGGGGAACACAATACCTGAATTCCAGGGTACTTTGAATACTGCAGCTAGCCTACAGACACTTCCTCTGACACTTTACTGCATATCAGCTTGGAAGTTATGGTGAATACCTAATCTAAAGTAATCTTAAACGATCATTCAACCAGGAGCGTAGAGGCTTTTGTTTTCCTTGAAAAAAGATTGTCAAGTTTACGAATGTCCTTTGTTGAGGTCACATCAGCATGGGATATGTGTGTGTGTCAGAAAGAGGCTAAGATGTATATTTAATTGAATTTTGTCCTGAGACAGAAACCAAGTAGATCCAAACTATGCTAATCTTCATGTTCATCCCAGCAAGCAGGATTTCTTTGCAGTACCTCATTAGAACTTCTTAGTAACTTGTGAAAATTTTTACTGGGACTGTCTTTCTTAACAGGTGATGCTACATCTGCTGCCAGTGATGGGTCTGTGGTCCAAAACAGCTATGATGCAATAGAAGGTGGCGGTCTCATGGGTAAGGCTTTGGAATTAAAAAGGTTTATTATTATGTAACTTTTTAAAAGAGTCTGGGAAAGATAAAAGTTTGATGTCCGCCTTGAAACGAAATATGAAATTTGAAGCATTGACAATTAGTGTCTTTGCCTGTAGGTATGGTAAAGCAGCTAAGAGCGTTTTGCAAAATTGACTGCATTGTCAGTTGTTTACATGTAGAAACTAAACAACAACAACAAGCCTTCCTGCTGCCTTACTGCATTAAGCAAGCTGCCGTTCTTCAATTAATTTTAAGTATTTGTCTTCTCTGCTTCTAGCAACGCTGCATCCTTCTCCTGCACCACCAAATCCCAAGATGAATAGAAGTGTTGGGTATTCTTACCCTGCCTTGCCTCCAGGCTACCAAAATACTTCTCCACCTGGAGCACCAGGAATGCAAACGTCTGCGTTGCAATATCCAGATGCATCAAAACATTTCCACCAGGTAAAGATTGTCTGGTTTTATATGTCAGAATTACCTGTGGGGTGTGTGGGTAAAGAAAAGTGACAATTGGTGTGCGTTGTGCATCTATGGGATGCTGCTTCTGTGGCTCACTGTTCAGTGCCGTTTATTCAAGATGAACGTAGCCTGAAATGAATGATTTTGCTGTCGCCTTGGTACCAGTTTGGAAAAGCTGTGTGTCAGCTCTTTCTGAAGTGTTCTGTCCTTGAATCTATTTCAAATATTTCTCTTAAAACTTTCAGCTGCTTTTGGCATGTTTTTCTTACCTTGGGTTGCTATAGTTAGCTGAAATATTCGTTTTTTATAATTAACTTTCACAGCGAACTGACCAACGCTTTTGCCAGCTGAGCCTCTGTATTTCAAAAGCTTTGTAGCAAATGTTTGCTGATTTTTACCTCTAGTATGTTACATGCCTGAGTCCAAGTTTATGTAACAAGTAGTATTTCTAAATATATCATTGTAATACAATGGCAGTTAATACATAAACAAAACAACAAAAAAAGAAACATGTTTGCTTTTTAAATGAACTGTGGGTTTCATCCAAATAATTGGTGTTAATTCCTGAAATTTTATTTGACTCTAGCCTGCCCTGGGCACTAATCACTTAACTGCGTCTATGGGTAGCCTGAGTCTACAGCAAGAAGGGTTAAGAACTGTGAATCTTCTTCAAGAAAGAAATATTCTTCCTCCAACCCTCTTGAAGGCTCCTGTCCCAAACTTGCATGAAGACATCCAGAAGCTCAACTGTAATCCTGAGTAAGATTATCCATTTGCTATAATTCATCAAAATAAATAGTAGAGATTCCTACTTGTAAATGTAACTCTTCACAAAATATTTCCTTACTTTTGTGAGTAGAAAACATTGAAAATGGGCTTCACTGTGTTAAGATAAAGGCAGTAAGTGGTTTAAACTGTCAAGTGAGGAAAATGATCTGTGTAGAAAGCATGAGGAAAAATATGTTGCTTGCAAGGCAGCTATAGATAGGAACAATACAAAACCTTTACAATATAGCCGGCAGTGAGTATGGCTGAGAAAAGATATAAAATAGGAGTTAACCCACTTGAGTGAGGTACATGAAGATTGTGAATGCAGAAACACGAGTGATCTCTGTATTGCAAGTAACCATGTCAAACAATGGAGTAAATGGAATGTCAAACAAGAGGCTTGGAATGTCAAACCAAGTAGCTGGTTATTTAAGTAATCTCTCTGAGGAGACCAACCAAATGTCGTATAACCAAGTACTCCTGCTTTGCAAGTCTTGTTATGATAGTTAGAAATAACCGTGGCTTTGTGAGGTTGTTCATACAAACAAGTGGGACTGGATTTGCAAAAGTACTGTGCACATCTGTGCTTTCTGGAAACCCCTGAGTTCTGAAGACTCTCAAAATGACTTTGGGGTTGTTTAAAATTATTAAGTTTTAAAACAAGTTTTTAAACTTTGCTGTTTCAGATTTGTATATAAGGCCACCTCAAAATGGTATTCCAAAATAACACTTAGTATTTAAAGATTTGGTGCTACTTTGGCCATTGTTAGGCTTAACTTTGCCTTGAGTGACTAAAATGACACTCGGTTCTGTGTAAAGAGCATGTGTATAAAATAAGAATTCAAAGTATGTACTGTGGGTCAAGCTCAGACTAAAACAGAACGATTTGACAGAGTTGGAGAAGATCCTTGTTCTGGAAAAATAAATTCACCATCACAAGCTCTAGAAGAATATAAAGATGCTATGTACTACTGAAATCATCATTTTATGATCTGAAAGCCTCTGAAAATAACCCTTTGTCCTCCATGTAGGTTGTTCCGCTGTACCCTGACTAACATTCCTCAAACCCAGGCCTTATTGAATAAAGCCAAACTTCCTTTGGGGCTCCTGCTTCATCCTTTCAAAGACTTATCGGTATGACAAATAAGCAAAACTTTAAATGCTGAAATATCAACTCTGCCTTTACTAGAGTCCAGAGCTGGACAATGAATTATAAAAGAAGGGCAAGTATGTTGGCTAATGTTGACCCAGAAAAATTACCTTGGTAACTGATGTTTCCCTGTTCCGTACAGATCTCTATATTTTTTCTGAATTTTTTCTCCCTACCATTTTTAAACTTTCAAGCCTCACTTTTTAAACAAAAAAAACATCCCAAACCTTGAAAAACCCAGATGCTTAGAGGCAGCACAGCATTCAGAAGGCAACACATCGAAATTCCAGTATTGCTTAGATAGCTTTACCTTGTCACATATCAGTTGTAGTTACTGGTTTCCTGTACCAAACCTAGTACTAATTCTAGACTTAGTTAAGAATTAACAAAGTTAAAGAGGTTTGGATGTTCTCAGATAGCGAGGAGACTTTATTAATTTAGCAGTGCCTCTTTTAAACATTGTTATATTTCGCAATTTAAGTAATTTTTCAAATAAGTATTTTTTTTTTCTGATTTTTGATCTGTCTTGAATGTAGCACTTGGTCTTAAACCATCGGGGTAAAATTCAAGACTTTAAAGGCTTGAAAAAGGAACCTACACAGTCAAATAGGTTAGCGCTCAGTTCTGACCAGTTGTCTCATTAGGGAATTGCAGGGGTGCTGTGAGGATGCAGAAATACTTCTTCCTGTGACTAGCTAACCAGGAAGCACAGCGTAGATAATGTTACTGTAGATGAATAGCTGTGGTGATGCTTTAAAACAGGACACTCTTCTCTTGCAGCAATTGCCAGTGGTCACTTCAAGTACTATAGTGAGATGCCGTTCCTGCCGGACATACATCAACCCTTTTGTCAGCTTTCTAGACCAAAGGAGATGGAAATGCAATTTGTGCTATCGAGTGAATGATGGTAGGTTTTAAATGTGCTTATTGCTTTAAACTGTTCAGGTTAACCTTTCCCACCTTGGCCTTTGAGACTGTAATCTTGTGGCCGTATCAGTACTAAGGATTGTTGTCAGTCATGCTGGGGCTGTGAGACGTGAGAGGTGTTTCCTGTGGGCAAAGGCAGTGGTGTGGCTAATGAAGCCCAGTAAGTCTGACGTGGTCTCCCAAGGTACCCTAGCAGGTGACAAATCAGCTGCCCTACCTAGCATAGTTCTCCAAGAAATGTTGCCCAACAGGCACAAAAGGGTTAATGTATTTATTTTAAAATGCAGCACAGCTAATATTAGTGTGAAGTAATAATATATAAACTTCTCTGCATAGTTCCTGAAGAATTCATGTATAATCCTGTGACAAGAGTTTATGGAGAACCTCATAAAAGACCTGAAGTCCAGAATGCTACTATTGAGTTTATGGCTCCATCTGAATACATGGTAAGGCTTTATTTACTTTTAGATATTCTATCCCTTTGTTTTGTTTCCAGAGGGATGTCAGAAAAAGCCTTGTTATAAAGGATGCTTTCTAGCTCAGTAGAACAGTAGCTGCCCCAAGCAGGGTATCTGAGAACTCTTGGGAAGAACTTCACATAGTTCTTAATTTCTAAACATTTATTATTTCAAAGTTCTTCCATATTTAAAATATGTAGGTGTCGGTAGGTCTTCTGGAAGAAAACTATAATTCTAGAATAACCTAATAAGAGACAAATGCATTCAGAAGTTTTAGCTATCGTCTGTGTGCTGTTAATAGAGTTTAAACTTGCAGTGGAATGAATAAACCCAATCTAATAAATATCATTCTGCAAATTAAAGCTAATCTTTTCTTTCCATAGCTACGTCCACCTCAGCCACCTGTGTACCTCTTTGTGTTTGATGTCTCTCACAATGCAATAGAGACCGGATACTTGAATACAGTCTGCCAGACCTTGCTAGACAATCTTGACTTGTAAGTATCTTTTTCTTAGAATCTCCTATTTTCCTTCCTTTTATGAAACTTATGATAGACATCAACATGCCCGTACTTCCTGTCTAGAGGAGAAATTTGTAGTTTTGGATACCAATGGCCCACGTTGTACTAAAGTGTAGTGCAAAGCTGTAGTCTTTCCCATTGCAGCTGCACTAGTACGAAAGGTAATTTTGAGGCCTGTTTCTCAGTCTGGCTCTTTCCTATCTGCTTCACCAATCCCAAAAAGGAATAAACAGCCTGCAGAAATGAAGTTTCATCTTGCTGAACACCATATGTCTCATTTTTAGGCTTCCTGGGAACACTAGAACAAAAATAGGCTTCATAACATTTGACAGCACAATCCATTTCTACAGTCTTCAGGAAGGTCTCTCTCAGCCCCAGATGCTTATAGTTTCAGATATTGAAGGTATGTGGAAGTAAATTCTGTGATTGGTATCTACTAATGACTGCTGGTTTGGCAGCCTTTTTAAAAAATAGACCTGGTGGGAGTTTCTAGATCAAATAATTAATTTCTCTAGTAATCACTTTAGAAGTAGCACGTCTCTGCGTTTACGGAGCCCCCGGTGTCTGAGCAATGCTGTGGCTGTTTATGACTTAAAACACGAAGCCAGCCTTCCTAACTTCTAGTTTAATTTGTACAGTTATTTACATTTCTCTTATAATCCCAAACACTGATGTTTGGTAAATGCCTCTAGATTCTGTGGTGACCGCTGCTTGGTGCTTTTCTTCTGCCTTGAGTTCCAGGTCACCTTCCACTGCAGGTTATAGGGCAGGGCAGAATGAACACTAGAAAATCTTCGCTGTGCATTTTTACTTAAGTCTTAATTATCCTTCAGCCCTGTCGATTGCTACTCTAACGTGGCATTCTAGCCACAGGTATGCTTATGAGAAAAAACAGAAATCCACATAATTATGTTTGAATGGGTTTACATACTGATAGTGTATTCTTTTTCCAAAAGGTATCATGGTTGAAAAATACAACTGGGAGAAGCTTGATGTGTTTTTAAAAAATAACTTGAATATTTCTTTTTTCCTTCCAGATGTATTTATACCAATGCCAGAAAACTTATTAGTAAATTTAAATGAAAATAAAGAGGTAAGAACTAGTGACATGCACATAGTTTGGGATATGCTCGATAATTTCTGGATTACTTAATGCCCTTTAACACCTACGGCTTAAATGCCAAGGTTGAGGTGGAAAAAAGAGGTCTTGTAATTTATCTGTGTGACTGTAAGCTTTTGCCAACCTGAAACAAGACAGTACTTGACTTTTGCTAGGGCTTTTTTCTTTACTACCTTAATATTAGAAGTGTTAATACGTATTTATGTGTGTTCAGCAATCAGCTCTATAAAGAAGAAAACTCTGAACACTCCTAGTCTTACTACTTTTGTTTTCTCAATTGTAGCTAATTCAAGATCTGTTGAAGACCTTGCCACAGATGTTCACCAAGTCCCTGGAAACCCAGAGCGCTCTGGGGCCTGCATTACAGGCTGCCTTTAAACTGATGTCCCCTACTGGAGGTAGAATCTCTGTCTTCCAGACACAGCTGCCATCTGTGGGAATGGGAGCACTAAAGTCACGAGAAGAGCCAAACCAAAGATCAACTGCAAAGGTGAGAAAAGCAGAAAGGTTGAGGGAACTGACTGCCCTCTTCTGTAGATGTAGGTGGTTCTGGAATTGCCTGTTCTGAGTTAATTTAGAGGTTCTCTTGTTGAGCTAACCTTCCTTTGTTTAACACAGTAGAAAGAACAAAAAAAACACAAACCCAAGCACTATAAACACAGTTTAAGGATCTGATTTTTTAAAATATATCATTACGATTGGTGATGGAGAATCAATTCTTAGTGTCCCTGAAAACAGGCAATAAATGTGTTAATCTGTTTTAATTTCCTTTGTATTTTGTAATACTCCCTTGTATTAACAGGACATACATTTGACACCATCAACTGATTTTTACAAGAAATTAGCCTTGGACTGCTCAGGGCAACAGGTTGCAGTGGATTTATTTCTTCTTAGTGGACAATATTCTGACTTGGCTTCTCTAGGTAAGTCATATGAAGCTGTTTTGGGGATGTGTAACTTGTACCTTTGGCAAATACTTAGAATCTACATTAACACTTAGCATATAAACTTGATTTGAATTAATCTAGTATTTCAAGATGCAAATTCATCTTTGACGAGCAGTGAACAAAATGTAATCTTTCAGTCCTTCCTGATTTAACCTAGCTGTTTTCATTTTCTCCCTTAGTCAGGATTCTTGTGATCCTGGCTGAAATACTTTCCTGGTTTTATGCCTTTTAACCGTCACCGTAAACATCTTCAGTGTAAGCTTCATTAGTATTTTAATTATTTTTTCTCCACTTAACCAAACTTTCAAGTGACAAAGTACCTGTAATTTCATGCCAATGGAAAATTATTTCACACCTGAAGCTCCATACATACTTGAACATACAGTTGTGTTACATCTGTGTCTCTGTGTGCAGGTTTCTAAGTGTGTAGCAGAGCTATGTGCAGGTGTGAACAGTTTAATAATTAAAGGGAATATTGCATTCAACTAGTCTATTTAAAGACCGCAGCAGCAACTGTCTGCACTCTACCAATGTATGTTGGTTTTGTTTCAGGTTGTATATCAAGGTATTCTGCAGGTAGTGTCTATTACTACCAGTCTTACCATCATAAACACAACCCTGTCCAGGTGGAGAAATTGCAAAAGGAGCTGAAACGGTATTTAACTAGAAAGATTGGGTTCGAGGCTGTCATGAGGATAAGATGCACCAAAGGTTTGATTGCAGTTTTTTGGATTTTAGGGGGTGGAGGGAAGCAAGTGTTTGCTGTTATTTGGGAATGTTTTGATTGGTATTTTTGCTGTTATGTAAGCTTAACTGGTTAAAAGACAAAGATAAGAAAAATTCACTACCAGGAATCAGACCAGGTATTGAAGATTATATTTGCAGTATCTTTACTGGCATCTGAGTTCCATTTTATAATGATTAAAACTGGAAATTTTGTTGCATTGCTATTTCAACAAGGGACTGTTTTTCTAGTCTAGAGACTTACTACTACTACTCTGCATTGATTTGACTTCCAAATTCCTTGTTTCTGCTAGGCTTTGGGGATTCTGTGGATTAGTTGTCTGTTTGGGATATTTACATTTCCTGATCTTCACATTCTTACGTTAACACCAATGGCAGGTGTGTAAATCGTGTCTGTACTTCACAACTACAAGAATAAAATGGATTCAATACAATATCTTGTAGGTCTTTCCATTCATACTTTCCATGGAAACTTCTTCGTAAGATCTACAGACTTGTTGTCATTACCCAACGTAAACCCAGATGCGGGATATGCTGTGCAAATGTCGGTGGAAGAGAGTCTTACTGATATGCAAGTTGTTTCTTTTCAGTCAGCTCTCCTGTACACATCCAGCAAAGGTAAGATGTACAGATAGTGTTAGCTGCAATAGTGGTACAATATTCAGATGAGTCTTTTTGTGTCCATTTATAAGCTGCAAATCATTTGCAGTAACTTACACAAACTATTTTATCTCCTATCGAGATCACAGCTGTGATGTTACTGCTTCTTCCAGAACAAGAAATTTCTTGGGAAACTTAGTTCTGGTCTGAAAATAGGTAGGCTTAACCCAGAAACTGAGAACTAACAGTTTTTAAAAGCTACTGGAAATGGCCTGATTCACCACTTGTATGATTTTTTTTTTTTTCTTTGCCATTGAATAAACAGTGGCATTTCTTGTATTGTTTTATAAAACAAAAGTTATGTTTGGAGACTACAGTTTTCTTTTCTTACAGGTGAAAGACGAATTCGTGTCCATACTATGTGCTTACCTGTTGTAACAACGCTGAGTGATGTCTACCTAGGGGCGGATGTCCAAGCCATCACCGGGCTGTTAGCCAATATGGGTAAGCATGCTAAGAGCTTGTTTGGATATGTATGGATTATATCCCTAAAGCTCGGTGCAGTAACATTAGAAGAAAAGATTCTCTCTTTCTAAGAGTGTTTTCTAAGTTGCAAACCTCAGAGGTGTGTTTTCTAATGCTTGATTTAGGTAAAGTATCAGGATAGCTGTCTGTAGTCACCTGGACTTATCTTTGGTGCATCATCATGGGCCCCGTCTTTTTTCCTGAATCACTTGTCTTGATTTCCTCTATACTGTAGTAAAAGCTTAAGATGTATGGAACTATATGTGAAAATGAGAAGAGTTAACATATATGACTGTATTCCTACCAAGGGAGGAAAAGCCTCTTATTTGAGCTTTGTACTCTCTTTTTAGCTGTGGACCGGTCAGTTTCTGCTACCTTGAGTGATGCTCGGGATGCCTTGGTCAATGCAGTGATAGATTCTTTATCAGCTTACCGTTCATCAGTCCTCAGCATTCAACAACCTGGTCTCATGGCCCCCTACTCACTACGGCTCTTTCCGCTTTATGTACTGGCACTCTTAAAACAGGTAAGAGTTAAAAGGAAGCTGTGCAAGAGGATGATTGCTTGGCATGTCAGCTTGAAGTGAAAGGACATTTCTTTGATGAAAAACAGCATCTATATTCTCTTTCAGTATTTTTGTAGGACTCAAAATTGAGGCGTTGCTTGATTTCACTTGAATTCACTTAATAAAACCAGCCTTCCTGCAATTTGCCATTAGAGTACAGAGATATTTTACAGATGTAAGAATTGTCCTTCTTGCACAAATAAAGTTCTCTCAAGATAACTCCATTTCTCTGCACCTCAGAATTCGATGACTTGAAAGGTCAATGTAGAACAAAACCTATTTAATTGTTTCTCAGGCCTGGGCAGATAACAGAGGATTTTACAGGTGGTGAATATGTGTTTTTATCTTGGAGTCTGTCACGTTATGAAGAATTGAGGGATTTGGAGAATTTTATGGAGTAAATGTATCAGAGTAATGGACTGGCCTTCTGCTCTTGCCTGCAGAGGACAGCAATAGGGAATGGCGAAGATGTTTAAAGAATATCACTATGTAGAATGATCTAGTTGAAAAATGGAAGTTCGAAGTGTGTATAAAACCGAAAGTATGGATGTTTTAAGCAAGGGAATAGGAAAACACTAAAGACACTGACTAGTCTAGAGAATGTGGCAGAGTGTTTTTTCAGGAATCTTAATTTTTACGCATTTCTGGAAACGTAGATCCACACAGCAGTTCAGTGTGGATTAAAAGAGAGGTGGCTGGCTGGCTGTTTTTGCAAAAGGTTTAAAGCATTTCACAATACTTGCTCTGTGTAGGTTTGGTTTTTTTTGATTGGATTTCCCTGAACTGATACTAGAAGTAATTTTAAGTGTTGGACAAGCTGGCATTCTGTTCTAGAGGGTATTTCCGATTCATACCTCTTGACAAGGAATTAACCAGCATGTTGCAACTAGGATGTTTATACTGACGTTTGAGCTTTTTCATGTGGAAAAAGCATTTGACCCAGTCAAGTGGGAGGAGCGAGCCCTTGTTTCAGTGATAGCTGGGGTTTTTTTGTCCCAACAAGCCAGGACCATATCTTTATTGTAAATCCTGTATTACCTAAGCAGTGCTAAAATACCATACCATGAGAAAATACTTACGGTCATCTCTACAACTTAAATTAGAAATAAACAGTAGATGGTGTGCTAAATTCAGCTTATCTCACTTTGCTTTAACGGTCAAATTAAATGTCTGATAATTTGCAGAAAGCTTTTCAAACTGGGACAAACACACGTCTAGATGAACGCATTTTTACCATGTGTCAAGTGAAAAACCAGCCCCTTGTTTACCTCATGCTTATGACACATCCCAGTCTGTACAGAGTCGATAATCTCACAGATGAGGTGAGTACGTGGTCTCTTTGTCTGATCCCTACGATTTGTATGATGTGAAAATAAATTTGTATTAAAAATCTCAAGTTTTCCACATTAAAGCTGCTTAGCTAGAATTTACTGTTTCACATTTTCACATTTTTTGCATTTATGTATTTGTTATTTGAGACTGGATTGGTGAATTGAGAGAAGCTGTGCTCTGGTTATGGATGGATGGGGAAGGTTTTTTCTAACTTATTTCACCTTTTGCCTTGTGTCATTATCTTGCACTATAAATCCCATGTACATCAAGACAGGATAACATGCTTTAACTTTTGTCCCTCTGTAGCTTGCTTTATTTTAAAATGGCACAGTAGTTCTGTGAACAGTTAGGAGCCTGAGTAATTTTAGAAAGAGATATTTTAGAACTGATATTTCAGTTCTAGAACTAATTAACTAATTGATGAAGTACACCCTCTCTAAATAAAACACTGAGATCAATAAATTATGCACTTGAAGTATGACTTGAACAAAACTGAGAAAAAGCGTTCAGCTTCAGTATTCCATGTAATACTTCCTATTCTTATTTAACTTTCTGTTCTTGTACCCATTTCACTGCATCAAAATGTGAACCAGTGTTTTTCTTTTGTTTTTTTCTTCAGGGGGCTCTTAACATAAACGATAGAACTATACCTCAGCCACCCATTCTCCAGCTGTCAGTGGAGAAGCTGAGCAGGGATGGTGCTTACCTTATGGATGCTGGCTCTGTAAGTTGTGTGGCGTTGGTGATTTTAAAGTATCCAAATTTACTTGATGCGTTCTTTCTGAGAACTCAAAATGTGCAGGAGGCTGCTGAGGTGTGGTTTTGCGTTGGATTCATGTTGGTATTGCTGGGTATCTTTCAGGTAATGTTTCTGTGGATTGGGAAGAACTGTGGGCTGAACTTTATCAGCCAAGTCCTTGGAGTTCCAAATTATGGCTCAATACCGCAGAATATGGTATGTGCTTGCTTTGTTGTCCACCAGAATATTATTTTCATGAGAACTAAAATACCATTATTCAAATACCAGCCCTCCAGTTATTATTCGCTATAAATCCAGATTCAGAGAAAGAAATAATTTCTGTGACCTCTCTTGGAGTTTCTCCAGGATAAAACTTGATAGATCTTCCCATGAAAGCACAGTAAGAGGCTGGCACTGGTTACATTTTTCAGAACTGGGGGAGCAGACTGAGGATATTTGTGAACAGTAAGCACAGGGGGTTAGTGGGAAATCCTTTGGTTTCTGCAGTAGAGCAGGTATCGATCACAGCTTGTCACCATTCTGGTAGCCAGTTGCTGGTACCAGTTTAATGCACTGGACTGTTTCAGGCCCTTTCAAAGGAGACTAGACTAAAACTGTACATCACAAAACATATCCGCCTGGGTTTCCTTTATACTTCATTAGGATAGAGTTGGGCTATTTTAAGTGCTCCTTTAACTGAAAAATATTATGTGTGTATTAATTATACCCTTTGCCTTTTAGACACATCTCCCGGAACTTGAAACTGCAGAATCCATCAGAACAACAGCTTTCATTTCTTGGCTGAGAGAACAGCGACCTTTCTTTCCTATACTATACATAATAAAGTAAGTGTTTTGTAACAGTCTTTGTGCTTCTTTAGGGACCTCTTAACAATACATATTTGACTATCATGTACTGAACTTTCTTAATGGAAGTTTTAACAGAGGTGCATGCTGTGCCCAATAGATTTGACAACAGACATGACTTATTATGAATTGTCTCCAATTAAAATTTCCACAGACTAAAAAAGACTAAATGTCACAGTACAATCTTTAGTTAATGTCAGATAAATGAAGTAAATGCTGATAAGTGCATGTTAGGATTAATCATACGGGCTATTTGACATCCTCTTTTTGTATGTCCTTAAACTCTTGAAATATCTTCCCACTTGACCTGTAACTTTATTAATGCATTGCTCTGTGGATTTTGGCAAATGTTTCTTTCACTGAAACACTTATATTTTCATTTTTAAGGGATGACAGTCCATTGAAGTCAAGCTTTCTGCAAAATATGATTGAAGACAGAACAGAATCAGCCTTATCGTACTATGAATTCCTCCTTCATATACAGCAGCAAGTGAATAAATGAAAAACTAGCCTTTGGTTGACTTCTTTAAGGAAAGATTTTGCAGTAAAGAACGATTGTGCTTGTAATATCTTCATTAAATCCGTGGCCTGAAGCAGTTAATGAGAAGTTCTCACTGTGATTTCAACGAACTAAAGCAAATAAAGGACCACATCTGAGAATCAAATGTGCAACTACATAATATTGTACCTTAAAAAAAAAATCAAACTGTTGGAACTGGTTGAGCACCTTTTAATTTGCTGCAAATCATGTTTTTACTGTAAGTAGTTGCATCATGAAGTACATTTACAAAGGCAATACTGAAAAGGTGAAATACATTTTGTAAAATAAAGAGTTCTTTGTTGTTCAAAATGTATATTTCTGTAACTCTTTACTTTTTTTTTTTTTTGCTGCTAGATATAAAACCTCACAATACTGATCATGATTTGCAGGGAAATTCTTTCTAAGTGCATCCAGTGATTACAGACAGAGCATCTCAATGTTCAGCTTAATGCTTAAAGTAGCAATGAAACAACTGTTCATTGTGAAACGAACAAATACTTATGAAGCATAGAATCAGCTGGGATTGGATTATGGCTAATAGGACTAAAGGTAAGCTTAACCTGGACAAGATGGATGATTTTGTTAAAGCTTTTAATAAGTCAGTATTCTAATTAAAAGATAGTGGGGAGGAGCGGGCCCTGTATGAAACACTTTTAAAAAAGTAAGTGGCTGAGTCAGCAGCAAAAGTAGACTTAGGTAGATGGAAAGCTTTCTTCAGTAAAAGGAATAGATTTAATTTCAGTTTGTGAATGGTGTCAGAGGGGAAGGGCAAGAAAGGTTATCTCAGACTTTTTGGCTTACGTTTAGTAGACTTTTGGCTCTTTGTTTACATTAACTGAATGTTAGGCTCCTAAAATCTTGTGTGTTTCTGAAGCTAGTTTATATGACAGCATTTCAAACCTGTTATTTCGAGACAACATTGAATATTCTGATGTTAAAATTGGAAAATACATCATTTTTCCAAAGACAAAAATATTATATTGCATTTGAAGATTTGTTTATGGTTTGAGACATGCTTGAAGTTTTCAAATGATTTTTTTTTTTACTGCAGCTGTGTAATGAACCTAGGTCCAAAGCCAGTGTGCACCAAATAAAAGCTTTAAATATACTCTCAGATCCCTGCCAGAGCTACAGATGAAAGTTGACATTGAAATGAAAATTTATAAACAAAAATATTTAAATAATTTTATAAGAGTGTATTGATAATTCTTCTGTTTTGGCGATTAAGCTATCATTAATAGCTACCGACTTAACGAGTATTTAAGTTACTGCATCCCTATGCCTGTGGAAGTGTTTCATATTGAAAAATCTTGGCTTGCTTTTTTGTTTAATAGTGGTAAACTTAAAGGTCTTGCAAATCTGCTTCCTGGGGCAAGTAACTTGAACAGGTAAAACACAAGTGGTCAAACATACTGTGATTAGGCTTAGTTAACTTACATTTTGTGATACAAGTGTCAGAGGACATCATAGGGTAATCATCTGCTACCATTTCAGGCTGTAGCTGCACATGATTGTCAGGAGTTGCCTTACTTCAGGGGAGGAGTTTCTTTGGGGAGAATATTCTTGTCACTGGAGCACAAGAAGCTAAACTTCAGAACAATGTCTAAAATAGTGTGAAAAGACTATTATAGAACCAATTTAAGCTTCCCTGTCTGCTGTCTCCAGAGCAAACAGGAGCATATTTACTTGAACAGCTTTTCAGAGAATTGCACAGTTTCTAGTCATAGTGAAGAGGTTTTTTAAGTTTCGACAGTATAATTTTTTTTCTGGGGGAAAGGGGTTTCTTCATTTAAATCGTAAATGGAAGCTATGCACTTGCATAGGTTATGACTTAAAACTTGGGTTTTGGATATATTATCACTCGGATGTTGAAAATCATCCTTGCATCTAACAGCCCACTGATAATCTGTTTCTTACTGTGACTGTATTTTGCTACTATATCCCGTATTTTTTTAAAAAGCATAAATGTTGAGGTTGACTTCAATGCCTTATGTACATCAGACTAACGGCTAAAGATGTCAATCTTTGTGGCAGTTAACAACTTTGAATTAGAGTCCCTGAGTTTTACAGAGCAAAACATGATATACAAGAATCGGATTAACCCTCTTGGAGCTCTCTTCGCTTTGGAAGAAATTCTGTATTGAATGTTATTAGTTTATTCCCTTGCAGTGGGAAAGGCCTGCTGGTTCACCTTGTGTTGCTGTAAGGGCAATACAGGACTGAACACACAAGCTACCTATGATGTGTCATTTTTACTTACAATTGAAAAATGAGGACACTGAAGATGAACTGCAAAAATAGGCAAGAGTAGCTCTGGTACTTAGATCTCAGCACGAAAACTCTACCACTGCAAATGTACTCTATTTTTCTAGTTGAAGGCTTTTTTTTTTTAAAACTATTTCTGTATTTGACACATTAGTGTTCAGCCAACATTGTTACCATCCATTTTACTTTGCTTTCATTATCGTTTTTAATTTAATATATTTGAGTCTAAGTCCACTAGACTGTTGCAATAACTAGAATGATTCACTTTTATTTAGAATTAATTTCGTAACAGAACTTAATCAAAGATGCAGAGTGGCTGTTAAATAAGGGACCATTAAATGTGATTTTAAGGTTCTGTTTACTATTATGGATGTAATCCTTATAGTAAATTTAATTTTGTAAAGTAGTGTATAATATTGTAATATTAAATGTTTGTTTTCTGAACTCAAACATTTGATCTTCAGTATGAAGTTATAAATCTTCCCCCCTCTGAATTTGAGACAGGATTTACTTGTCCTCCTTTTTACAGTTTGTAATTTTCACTGTTTTATTCCTGTAAAAAGTCATTTGTAACACATGCAAATGCTTATTTTATCTGTGCTAATTTATCAGATTTGGCTACTCAATAAAATTAATTGAAAGAACTCATGCAAGTCCATCAGTCCTTCTTTATAAATAGAATAATGTATTTGATCAATCGAGATAAATACCAAGTGATAAATTCTACTTTTTTCTACAATTTATCTAAATCATAATATTTAGGTGATAGAAACTGAGAAGGAATTTGAGAAAATTAGTTCTAGCTGGCTCAAACTTTTGTTCTGTCACTGGCGTTTTTGTCCCTCCAGAGCATCTGTCAGTCAGCATTGTCATTCAGTCCTACCTTGGGGTGTTTTCTCCCAGTGAGCCTGCAGTGGTGCTGTACCTAAGCACGAGGGTACCCTGCCAGCTGGCTGGACGCTGGGCTCAAGAGCCAGCTGACATTGATGGTTGGAATTTAGCCTTCAGCAGTGTTCCCAGAATGGTGATCCATTTTACTGTAGGTAACCCTAATTCTTTGTTTAACATCCTATTCTTTCAACATCTTTTTGTAGAAGTCATTCCATCTTACGCTTGCCAATTTTTTTATGAGCTGTTATCATTGCTGCTTCTGGTTCATCGTACGTTCATGCATGGGTTGGTACTTTGACCTCTGTATTTAACAGTTCTCCAATACAGAATTCCATCGTTCTCTAAGTAACTTAGCACTGTAGAAAGAATAGTTGGACTTGTCAGCACAAAGTTTTCTCCCCAGTACGCTCCAGCGTTCAGCAGGCTGCCATCCTCGCGCTGCTCCGCGTACAGGACCTTGCAGCCGAGGCCTGTTTCCAGCTGAGTGCCTGGGGCGCAGTCTGGGTGTTGAGTACAAGGCCTGCAGGGTCAAGGATGTCGACGGTAATTCATCTGAAGCACTGCTGGACAGTATCCGTGTCCCTGTCCTCGTTTGGTTTGGCTTTCAGGCCCTTTTGCTATGGGAACGTTCAGCTAGGGGAACAACTCCGTGGCCCCCTTTTGTCACTTTCTGTCACACACATACAGGTGTGATGGGTTTCTTCTTGTACGTAAATATTATGCCAACCGTGTCTTGCTAGAAATAACAACAGGCTCTGCTATGGTAATTCTGGAATCCTTGGGAGGTCCTTGCTCCCTTGTTGTGGTATTTTTTTCTCGATAGGCAGAGCCAGTCCCTTCAGAAGCTGTTCGCTGTACTGTGCCTGTGCTCACAGTCCCCTCAAAGGTGTTTCCAGATGCTGTGTACCCGTGATGTACGTGTCAAAACTGCTGGCACTCTGTAAACAGCATCTTCTCTCCCCTCGCTGGGAGGGGAAGGAAAATATTTCCCCCCTGCACTGGTTTTTATATCGCATTGTCGTGGGGGTTTTCCTCACAGAACGCCAGGTGCGTGTGCCAGGTGAACTGGAACCAGGGTTTCAGACAATTGAAGGCAGGATCTGGCCCCTGTCACCGGTCGGAGCCCGGCGCCACCTCCCCCTGCTTTGCTTTTCCTGCAGACACACAAAACCCCTCACTCCAGCTGAACCCGTCACTCGGGTTTCCCTCAGCGCGGCGCCTCTCCCGCCGCCACCTCAGCCCTCCCTCTCTTCCCGCCCCTTCGGTGCGCTGACGTAACTTCCGAGGGCGGAGCGGCCATCTTCAGTGCGGGCTCTGCACTGTCACAGAGCGCAGCGCGAGAAGCGCGCTCCCCGGGCGTTCCGCTGCGGTTCTGCCCTTACGTGAGATGGCGGCACTGGCTTCAGCGGCTGGAGGCGGGCGGTGCTGGCGCCTGCGCGCTGAGGCGGGGCGGCCCCATTGTGCGGCGCTGAGGTAACGACGCGGCCTTTTCTGCCGGGGATGGAGGACGGCGGCGGGGTGGGAGCGGTCCCCACGCCCCCGGGGCCCCCCGCCGGCCTCTCGGCCTCCCAGCGGCGAGCCGAGCTGCGGCGGAGGAAGCTGCTGATGAACTCGGAGGAAAGGATTAACCGCATCATGGGCTTCCACCGGCCCGCGGCGGGCAAGGGTGAGCGAGCCCTGTGGCGGGCTGCGGCGGTGTGAGGGCTCCTGGCCGCGGGGCTGGCCGTGATGACCGGCTGCGGCCTCCTCCTGCCTTAACCGCTCCCCGCAGTCTCCTCAGGGGCAGGAGCGGCTGGCTGGCTCCCGGCGGCTCCTGTCGGGCCCCTCAGGGCGATCGTTCCTTTCGGTGATGCTTTGGGGGAAGCACGACCTTCTCTGGTCCTCGAGAGAGAAAATACCCGCGGATACAATACGTGTGTCCTCAGAAACGGGCCGAGATCGGGTTGTGAGCCTGTTACTGTTCTTACAATGCCAGCGGACACGCTGTCATTTCACTTCAAGTAGTTTTTTGTTAGTGGAAGAAGCGATGAGCCTCCCCCACGTTTTCATAGTTGTGTTGTTATATCAACGTCTTCTTGCCCTGGGATAATGATCAGTCAGTGGGTATTTGTGGCTGGCATGCAGAATTTTCTTGCAGATTCACAGGCAGGTTGCTCATACTTGTGTATGTACTCTGAGGGGGCTGAGTGCCAGGAAAGAGTTCTCAGATTTCCGTCTACAAAGATGCCCCTGAGCCAAGAATCAGTCTGCTTGAATACTGGAAAATATTGTTGGTACCCCTGTCTGGTGGGACCAGACCTGTTCTGCACACCTCTTGGTTTGTATTCTCTGTTACCACCTCTTTCACTGCAAGATGAGGCCTTCAGTTGTAACACAGAGCAGGTCGAATGCTGCTTTGCCTCTGACGCTAGTGACAAACAAGCCAAAGTATCCTTCTATTGCCTGCTCATCCGTCACTCTTTAATGCTCCTTCTGTGTGATCACATATTTCTGTGTAAGTCTTTGTCTTTTTTTATGTTGCTCCATATATTCGGAACATCTTTCCTCTTGCACATGCAGTATTGTTGCTTAAGGAAGTGCAATGTTTTCATTTCTCCATTTTTGACTGACAGCTTCAACTTCCAACCTGCATTGCACAGCTCTCCGTCTCGTGTCTGCGCTGTTTCTGAAGAGTGCCCTGCAATGCAAAGCACGTGGTACCTGTAGGGTTCTTTGTAGGCTGGTGGAGGGTGAAGCTGATGAGCATTTTCTGTCTGCTCCGTGCTGTGCTCTTCCCTTGTCATTGTCATCATCTGTGGTGTAACCTACGTCTAAGTGTAAGCCTTTCCTTTGATACCCAAGAGTTTGGGTATCAGCTGAGACCATTTCTTTTTAAAATGGGATTGCTTGTATTCAGGTATTTCAGATGGCTTTGTGATTAATAATTAGTACTTTTATTAATCATAAATCTGTGTTTTCATGTTGGATGTGGAGACATCAACCCAGGACCCCAATTCAGTATGGCTAAAGTGTTGTTCCACACACCCAATGTGCATAACTCTGTATTTTTATTTCTCTTCTTTAGATGATGAAAGTCACACAGAATCAAAACTTCAGCATGAACAAGATAAATCAAACTCCCTTCCCATTCCGTCAGTTTCCAAGCGAATTGTGCTTGGTGATTCCGTCTCTAGCATGGCAGGCACAGCTGACCATGCAAGCGGCGTGATAGACAAAGGGGATAAGGACTTGTTCGGTAAAACTCCAGAGCTTGTCAGTGAGGGTACAAGTGAGCTCCGTCACCGTAACAGAGGGGAACTGCCATCTGAAGCTGCACCACGGCCACCTAGACATGGATTAGACCAGTACTTATCCAGATTTGATGAAGCTCTGAAGCTGAGGAACCAGCTGATGCATGAGAAGCCGAGCCAAGAGAATGGAAATGCAGCGGAGGAGTTTGACTCTTTCCGCATTTTCAGATTAGTGGGTTGTGCTCTGCTTGCCATCGCAGTCAGGGCTTTTGTGTGCAAGTACTTGGTGAGTTCTGGAAAATAATCCTATTCTGTTTTGCTAGTTTACTGTGAATTTACTGTGAAATACTCTTTATCTAGAGCTGAATTCTATCAGTAGTGACTAAGTTTGGAACGTCAGGCACTCTTATTTCCAACAACTGTAAAACAGTGTTTGAGGAGCAGAAGCACTGGAATAGTTGGTGCAGTTTAAGTTCCCTGCAAGTTTATCATGAGTCAACGGCTCTTCTAGTTTGGAGTCCACAAAGGACAGAGTAAAAACAACAATAGCTGTTCCAAGATAAGCAGATCCTACTCATGTATCAGTCTTGTGAGAAAAGTAGTTCTTCAATATTCCAGGTGTCTGCCACAGACAGCCTGCTACTTCCCGGATCACAGGGCTCGTTTTCCCACCCTGCTGTGCACTTCTGTGATTTTGGGTTTTTAGGCTCTAAGAAAATAAGGCAGAACCGTATTTTTGACATGTTAACTTGTCTACTTAAGTTTGTATGTTCAAGAATACTGTTGCTATTGTCCACAAATAGTTTTTTTACCTACCTAATTTTCTTTGATGACTTGGGAAACATTAAATTTCTGTGTTTTCTTAGCTGTTTCTTCTGACCAAGTTAATTTTCGTATATTCTTCTCTGTTTTTCAGTCAATATTTGCACCATTTCTTACTCTACAACTTGCTTACATGGGACTGTCCAAGTACTTTCCAAAGGTAACATATTTTTTCAAAATTAGGTTAATTTGAAATGTTTTAATTTTAAACTTGGGCTTAGATTGTATTGTTTTAGGACCAATGCATGTGAAGTATTCTTCCCGTTATTTAACTGTGGAATTGAGAGTTACAAAGTGCTGATTACTAGCTTTTAATCTTCCATGAGTTTGGAACATTCCTGGCTGTGTGTGAAATTGGCACAACATTTGTGACATGTAAAGCAGAATTGGATTATAAAGGAAGAACTAACTTAACACTGTTTTTTTTTTTTTCTTTCAGTGTGAGAAGAAGGTGAAAACGACAGTATTAACTGCTGCTCTTCTACTGTCCGGAATCCCTGCAGAAGTAATTAGTCGCTCCATGGACACCTACAGCAAAATGGGAGATGTTTTCACAGACCTTTGTGTCTATTTTTTTACTTTTATCTTTTGCCATGAACTCGCTCTGGTTTTTGGTTCTGAAGTACCCTGATGGCTGTAGATTTCAACGCAATAGTTACGCTAAAGCTTTCTGGACTGTCTCCTGACTGTGCAGACAGGTTTAAACCTTCATTAAAATTCTCACCTGTTTGAATGCTTGAAAGGAGCCTTAAATCCTGTCATTTTGGGAAAGGAAGAGCAGGGTCCCAGGCTGCCAGGCGTACTGGTTCCGTTTATGTAAATACTGTGTCTGCCTATTACAAATGTGAAGAATAGGACGCAAGTGTCGGTGGTTTAGTTAGATGGTGCCCTTCTCAGCCTCCTTCATAAACATTTACAAAGCTGCCTTTGTTCTTTTCAGGGAGAACAAAGAGAAGACAATTCCTTTCAGCAGAACCATATCTATATCTATATATATATATCCAGTATGACTATAGCTAACGAGAACTGTTCATTTTGTGGTGTTCCCATTTTTTTAAGAAAGCTCTAAGTAAAAGAAATTTATTTCTTTATTTCTTGTTCAAATTCAGAATGTCAAACCAAGTAGCTGCTTCTGGAGAATGTTGGTGAAACATGCCACTTTTTTGTCCTAAATCCTTGCTTTTCTATACATTATTTGTTGTGATTGTGGTTAATTTTATTTGATTATTATAGTGCAAAACAGCTAAGAGAAAAAGAAGAAACAACCCACCATCCTGCTGCTTACAAATTAATCAGAAAGGAGGAAGAAACAAAACTATTAATCTCTCCTGTTTGTGAGTTTCCAGCAGCTTAATCCTACTGTAGCTCATACATGTGTTTTCATTCTGATGCTTTCTTTTTTTTCCCCACAACAGTTCATATAATGAGGGGAAAGTTGTATGTATTGGCAACCAGCCCACAGTATCAAATGTTTGCTCTAGTATATATAAAACTTACAAGGGAGCTATTTTTTTTTTCTATGTCCTTGCAGGAATGCAGAAGACAACTTTTAATATGACAATTTCTGCAGATTGTCCCTGTTTATTACCAGATGTTTGCATGTAAGGAGGATCTTAATTGCAGAGGAGTTCTGCTCCTGCTGTGCACTACCCAACAGTGTATTCCGCAGAGCTATTTCTGTTAACTTGTTCAGTGTGTTTTTGAAATTGCCCCAGTGCAATTGAAGCAGCCATTCCTGTTTAAATCCTGTCTACAGGTGACAGTGGAATAAAAAACTAGTGTTTTGAGATGACTCCCGCATGAAGATCTATTCTCTAAGGGAGAAGAACATTTTGTGTTTTCTTCTGTGGATGTCCAGCCTCATAGGTGAAAAGAAAACAAACACGGATGAATCTGTCACTGATCCAGTAGCAAGCTAGCGAATGCTCCTGTTTTCAATCTTGTGAATTTTGCACAGGGAGGTGAAGGAAGTGTCATTCCAAATAGCTTAAACGCTGATAATCTGTGAAAATTTCTATTGGGGATTAATTTGGTATTATTTTCAATTTGTAGTTTTGTGTCTAGAAGCTGGACTTTATGCCAATGCCTTTTTTAGCACAGAGAAATGCCCATTTATTTTGGTATTTGCAGAAATCTTTTTAGGGAGCAGAAGTGTTTGATGATGCCTCTTTAAAGGTGCCTTGCTTTCTGCTTCATCTTTTCTGTTAAAGCTTCCTGCTGTGTTTTTAGCACTGTGTTCTGACCCCCGAGTTAGATCTATGTTTGTGGCATGAAAACAAGAAGCTTATGTTTTGATTTGACAATTTCTGTGTTTTTATTGATTATTTTACAGCATCTGTTACAGGTGTCCTGGGCTGGGCTGCAAAAGATTCTGATTTAGGTCTCTTAGCACAAATATTTGTTCAGAAGCTTTAAATGTGTTTATACTGGACAGGAATTTCAGCAGATTGAAACAGCTGTCACAAATTAAGGTTGAGATATGTAAATAATGAGTTTGCTTAAAAGTTACACTTGTTCTGACTCTCTGTTTATACGCCCAAATGTAACATGAATAAATTGCAAAAATTCTGTGTACAAACATCTGCAAAAGGCAATGAATTTTTAATCCTCAGCATAAAGATTTTAATCAGCTAAATACTAAGAAAAGACCCGACTCACCTGCTGTATGTTCACTCAACCCCTTCCACAGTCCTTGTGTGCAAGGAAAGATGAAGCAGCAGGTTTTCTTCTCAAGCGGTGAAGGAAATCTCGCTGTGAGACCTCACCTGGATCTTTTCAGCCGCAGACCCTCGGATTTGTCCCGTGAATTCACAGGGGGCTGGAGGAAACCTCCCTGCTCTGGGGTTAACGGGCACAGCACCGGGAAGGGCTTGTGCTAAATGACCCTTCTTCCCCGTCAGTCAAGAAATTAATCCCTTTTAGTCCATTTTAACTTATCTCTGTGGATGTACCTAATTCTGTTTATTGCCAAACTGATGGTTTTCTATTAAAAATATATTTGTTTCCCCCTCCCTTGGCGGTTTGTCCTGGCTTGGGAAGGGGGCGACGGACACCGGGCGCTGGGAATCCCGCCGGGGCTGGGCACCGGGGCACGGCTGCGGCCTTTTCCGGGGCAGGACGGGGGGCACCTGCCCGTTACTGCCCGTTACTGCCCGTTTCGGGGCGCTGCCCGTTTCGCTTCCCCCGCCCCGGCGTTGCGCCCTCCGGCCCGCCAGGGGGCGCCACAGGCCGGCGGCGGGCAGGAAGAGGGGGGGCGGCAGCTTCCCGCCGCGCGTCTCGTCGTCCCGGGCGCTGAGGCGCGGAATGGCCGCCGCCGTCTAGCGCAGGGTCCGCGCCGCCGCCGCCGCCGCCATGGGCCGGGAGTCCAGGTGAGGACAGCGGGGACGTTACCGTAATCAGCCTGGGCTGTGCTGGGGCTCCTTCGGGCGGCGGCGCGGTGCCGGCTGGCTGCATGGGGGAAACAAAGGGCGGCGGCGGGCGCGCTGAGGGCCGCGGCGGCCGCTCCGGGACCGGGCCGGGCGCGGAGGTCGCTGTGAGGGCAGGGCGCGGGGGCTCGGGGCCGGCCATTAGGGCCGAGGCGCTGTGAGGAGAGGCCGGTGCCGGGCTCCCCCCGCCGCCCCTGGGAGCCGGTGAGGGTCGCGGCCGCGTGTGTGGGCCCCGGGGCGCGGGGGTATAGACACCGAGCCTCTGCGCCCGCCGGGCCGGTGCTGGTTTATTTTAAGATAATAGCGCTGGCGTAATTAGCCAGGCGAGGTTCGTTACGTGTTCAGACGGTTTTGCCTGTTCTTTAGAGCTAACGCGGGGTCACAGCTCTCTCTCTGCTCCTCTCGCAGCGGCTGTGACCGCCGGGGGGTTGTGACCCGCTCGGCAGCAGTGGGATCGTGTCCCTCGCGTGTTTCGGGTCGGGTCCGTGCGGCCAGATGGTTTGGGGCTGCTCACAGCTTTAACCCAACTCCGCAAGTGCTGTTGTGGCAAGTGTCTCTGTCTCCTAGTTTAATCTAACCGTCAGGTTTTAATATTAAAACTGTGACACAACAGTCCCCGCGTCCAGCTGTCCCTGCAGCTGTTAGATCCCTAACGGAGAGGGACACTGAGAGAGGCAGATGAGTTGAAATTTTAACAACCGCCTTGAGCTCAAATTAGTGATTCAGTGAAGAGCTGGGTACTCCCATAGATAGGTCTAAATTAGTTCCAGACTAGCTAAAGCAAGAATTGCTGCCAACAGGACACCGTTAGAGGCTCAGGCTGCGCACTCTCCGGGGACGGGAACCCCAGGCTGCTGACACTCGAGCCAGCAGGACTCCTTGGTTATCACCGTGCAGCTTCTCTGCTGATAACGTGTTATCGATAACACGTGTTTTCTGTTTGGGCTAAAAATAATGTAAAAAGTAGGTTAAAACTTGTATTAATTTTCTATTTTAACACCTACAAAAAGTTGTAAAAGTGAAGAAATGGCAAGAGGCTGAGAGCGAATGGTGGGTGGAGATGGGTGGGGTGGGCTGCATGTGCTGGAGTTGATTTGAAGAAATGTTCATCAGACAAGGGCTTTTGAAACCTGAAATCTTAGCTTTATTGCCTGCTGGAGAAGAAAATTAAAAGAAATGTAGTTTTTCTGAAAGTGAAAGTTTAGAAAGGGGGGAAGTATGGAGCAGATCCCATGGCATTTTGTGACAAAGGTGGGAAGGAAATCAGAGCTACCTGACACTGACAGATGTTCTTTGCGTTCAGTTGTACTGCTGATAGGCGGGATATGGATGTCATGCTGCTACTGTACTGACTCCAAATGTAGGTGGTACCTAAATATACCAAAGTGCTGAAATAAACTCTATTATTTTTAGTGCTGATACTGTTGTAATACAACCCTGCGTGGCAATGATGGAAGGGAAAAAAAGAGGTGGGGGGCTTGGGATCTTGCCTTCTCCACTTCTTCCTGCTTCCCAAACGTGGCTACCGGCAAGCATGCCAGGAGAAAGGGTCTGGGGGTCCTGGGCTACGGGAGGGTGAAGAGGGGAATTATCCTGGCATGGTGACTGGAAATCAGGAATTGGAGGAGGAGATGGTCACAGTCAAGGTCTGCCAGTGAATCCTACAGTCAGCTGAAGAGTTTCCTAGAGAATTCCTGGCCCTGCTCTCTAACAAAGTATGGGTGGGATAAGAGAGCATTAATGAGGGGAGAAAAAAGAAACTCCCATCTCTATCACACACCCCTGAAGCCGCTAACTTCTTAAAGCTTCCATTGTGAGGTCTGATGATGTTAGAGCATTTCTTTTGATCCCAGTATTGTAAAGGCATTGACCATTGCTGTGTCACATATGCTCTGAGTTTGTGTTTCTTTAATTGCAGTTTGACAGTTTTTCTGTTGAGCAGAGGTATAACTTGCCTAGCTTGCCTGGATAAAAAATATACATTGTACAAAAAGCAACAAAGAACAGTTTTATATGTTTTATACAAATTTTGAGATCGCTTCAAAGAGTCTTCATCTTTTCCTAAGTATAATGCAAATCAGTGGATTTCTAAAAAAGGAAAATGTTCTTGATGTCCTAGTGTTCTCGTGATGTGCTTACAGTAGTACTCTAAAACCAAAACAAAAATATGACTGAGTAATCCCTCTAATTTCAGCATTGTTAGGAGTATATTAATCAGTTTGGCAATATTATTAGAAATGTTTAGAAATTTTAAAAGTCCAACAAATTGAGATAAATAATAATTAATCTTGCCTTGTCCGCTCCTTTAACTACAAATTTTTCTCATGCTCACATTCATCCTTTTTTTGTGAATTTACCATGCAGGCATTATCGGAAGCGCTCTGCATCACGTGGACGCTCTGGTAGTCGTTCTAGAAGCCGTTCTCCATCTGACAAAAGAAAACGTGGAGAAGACAGACGTTCTAGAAGCAGAGATCGAGAACGTAGACGTGAGAGGTCACGCAGTAGGGACAAGAGAAGGTCTCGGTCGCGTGACAGAAAACGTCAAAGGTATGAGTTATCGATTTCAGTCAAAGTAGGTACAGATGCCTGTCATCTGAATATTGATGTTCTTCCACTAATAATTAGTAACTTTAGTGTTGTTCATGATAGGTTTTACTATGCTTAACGTTTTTGCTTATTAAATGTTTTCTAGCTACTGCTGCTGGAGTTTGTAAGCTCTTAGTAGTCTTGTTGATTGTTGGGTTCCTTTTATAACCTGTTCCTCAATAGCAGGCTAAAATTATACTATGATCACGTGCTAAATAAATATAATTTTGTTCCATGGCAGACGTTCAAGAAGTAGAGAAAGGGAACGGAGCCGAGAGAGAAGAAGATCCCGGAGCCGAGAGAGGAGGCGCTCTAGAAGCAGAAGCAGAGGTAGACGGTCTCGATCCTCCAGTCCAAGCAAGAACAGGAAAACAGAAAACAGGTACTTGTGTTCTCTAATTACAGACAGAATCAGTGGATTGAAATAGATTCAACATGAGGGAACAGTTCTGTGAAATTGAAAGATTCATTGGGAGACAGTGTGCTTTGTAAGGTATTTGAAAACACAAACCTGTACAGGGTGTTCATAGTTCTGTTTCTATCCAGCACGTGTGTACCCCTGCCTGAGAAAAGCTGTGATGTTCTAAGAGATCTTTGATCTTACCTTTCAGATCAAGATCTAAAGAAAAGACAGAAGGTGTGGAAGTTTCCAAAGAAAAGAAAAAAGATGACAAAGAAGAAGAGAAGGATAAAGATGCCACCACAAATGCCGTGGCCACTGAGGTAGAAGCTTTTAACACAAAAGACAAAATTTAAACCAGGAATGACATTAGCCACAAAGCCTGTTCTTAGAGCTGGACAAAATTCCCATGGAATGAGAGAGCATTCTCTTCAGTAACAGACTCCTGTCATGGGGCATAATTCCAGTTCTTGGTGTAAGAAACGTGTTTCTCAGTTCAAGATTTCAAACTGCTTAGACCACAAACCGCAGACAAGTGTGAGGGATCTCTCATTTTTCACATATTAGGTGTCAGTAGAGGAGCTGAAAATTTTTGCGGCTTTGGACCCAGGCAGGAGTTAAACAAAGAGAGAGAAGCTCACTTTGCCTTGTTCCATGACATGAAAAGATGTGCCTAGCTGAAGAATTCCCAAACTATCAGTTTTAGCTAACTCTTCTAAACCAGCACCTTGTTATTCACCCTCCTTTGTTAATAGCCACTGCACTGTCAGTGAGGGCTCCCCGCACATAAACCAGCCACAGGCTTTTGTACTAGAAGGACTTTTGGAAGTAGAAGGTAACATGAAAATTCTTTAATCTTTTATGAAGCAATGGCTAAAATAAGTTGAAACTCACTGCTGTGGGTTACAGTATTTTTTCCTAGTAAATAAATTCGGTATTATCTTAAAAATTATATAGCAGCTACTGTCATGAAAAATAAAATCGTTAACAGGATTTCTTACTTGAAAATGTTATAGCTGATGTTAGTATTTTTCATTTACTTCTGTTCTGATAAGTGTGTGGGTGTCCAGTCTTCAATGCCATGTTCACACAACAGGTATATTTGTTTGAAGAAACACAGGGTAAAGGCAGTGGCCATTAATTTTTCACTATTTGGTTGGGTTTTATCATAGAATTTTGATCAGAACAAACTAGAAGAAGAAATGAGAAAACGAAAAGAAAGAGTGGAGAAATGGAGGGAAGAACAACGCAAGAAGGCTATGGAAAACATAGGAGAACTGAAAAAAGAAATTGAAGAGATGAAACAGGGGAAAAAATGGAGTTTAGAAGATGATGATGGTAACAGTTAAAATACTTTTTTCCCTAATAATATTTTATTACATTATCTTTAAAGCATTTATTTACTTTTCAGAATGTGAACTATGAAATAACAAAGTCTAAATCTTCAAATGGTTTAAGATACAATTGAGATTAACAAAGTGGGGAGATTTGTATGAGGAAAAAATATATAGTAATAAAACTGGACTGTGGTTATTTGAGTAGACTAATAATTCAACACGTGAGGACTTCTCTCTTTCCCTCTATGTTTTATTCCCATCTTTCTTGCTTGTATTAGATGATGAAGAGGAAACTGCAGAAGGAGAAAAAGAAGGCGAGGAGGCTGAAGATGAAGAGTTAGATCCTTTGGATGCTTATATGGAAGAAGTAAAAGAGGAGGTCAAGAAGTTCAATATGAGAAGTGTGAAAGGTGGAGGTGGGAGTGAAAAGGTAAAATCACTTATTAAGTTTCCTTATCTTTGTCTTTTAAAGTAGCTTTGTGTTTTAATATCAAAATGACTTGGAAAAAAATGGGGGGGGAAGTGCAAAAAAAGAAGTTAGATGCTTTTAATGCCTGTTTGCCGTAACTCTGATTTCCTGGTGTTTTTGTCAAGCGTTATTCTGATAAAAGTTCACTGAAGGAAGTAGAAAAAAACGCCACCATAATGCATTCAGAAATACAAATATTCTATATATTTCATACAGTACATTTTTTGTTTTATAGCGCAATAATTTTTCTTAACTGTGTTTGTAGAAGTCCGGACCCACTGTTACCAAAGTAGTAACCGTGGTGACAACCAAAAAGGCAGCTGTAGAGTCAGAAAAGAAGAAAGGGGAGCTCATGGAGAACGACCAAGATGCAATGGAGGTAATGGAAGTGCCTTGTATTTCTGCTATGAAGAGGCAATGTGCCTCTCATATGAGGCATGAGAATGAGGATAGTCCTGGGATTTTTCCATCTCCTAGGAGATAAACGTTTGTTATTTAATTTGCAGAACCAAGGTCATAAGATTTTTTAATCTTACCTGGTTTCTTGTTACGTGTGCTGGTTTTTTTTGGAAATCGCCATTGCAGCTTTATTGTTCAGGGGCAGCGTTACACAGATGAGAACTGAATGAGTGCATGAGGTTGTCTGGCTCTGTAATTATTCATAATATGACGGGGCTGGTGTATGTCACATGTAGTTTGTGCTCAGTTCAGGTGTTCACATTGCTGTAATGGGGCAGCCAGTCCCAGTAATCCTGTGTGTGAATGACCCACGAGCCAGTACAGAGTGTTTATATATGCAGCTGCTCAGTCTGCATGTTCAGTCACGTGCATCTGATCTGAAAAAAATGGGGTATCCGTGTTACATTTCTGCTGAATTTCTTAGTAAGTGTAAATATATTAATTTCCAAAACACTCAGTTTAGGAAACAGTAGAAAGGCATTTGATTCTGCCTGGGGCTACAAAATGCTGTGCCAGGTTGAATAGTTATTAAGGGAATGCGTAGGTACATTGCTGTCTGGGAAGTCAGAAATGGGTGAAAGAATTGGGACTCTTGTTAAACTGAGAGCAGGTTTTCAGTATCTGGCCTAGGAGAGTGTGGAGTAACTGTTGCTTCTGATCGAAGTTCCTCTATAAATGAGAAACCAGAGCCTCTCAGAGTACCACTCATACTAATTTACACACAAATTTTAATCTATACAGTATTCCTCAGAAGAGGAGGAAGTTGACCTTCAGACTGCCCTTACCGGCTATCAGACCAAGCAGAGAAAGCTGCTAGAACCAGTGGATCATGGAAAGATAGAATACGAACCTTTCAGGAAAAACTTCTATGTTGAAGTACCAGAACTAGCTAAAATGACTCCAGAAGGTAAGGACAAACACAATTGGAACACCTTGGGTACTATTAAAGAAATAGCAAATTGTATTGGAATATAAAGAGCATTTGGAGCAACCTGATACAGAAAAACACCAAATCAGTTAGCTCACTATTATTGACAACTTCATATAATTATATATGAGGCTTTGATTTAAAATTTTACGTTAGTCCTTTCCACCTACCTCCTGTATAAATAACAAGCTAAAAGCTGTTTTTCTGGTGGTGATAAAATTAGTATTTCACGTTCAGGGACAGATCAAGAGTATTTTGATCAAGGTAGTAGAGAAATGTCAAGTTTGACTCTGTTGTAACGCAAACTCTTATTTCAGAGGTGAATGTGTACAGGCTGGAGTTGGAAGGAATTACAGTGAAGGGAAAAGGCTGCCCCAAACCGATAAAAACCTGGGTGCAGTGTGGTATTTCCATGAAGATTCTCACTGCCCTCAAAAAGTAAGCAACCACGTTCTGAACTATATAATTATTGATTTTGCTCACTGTGTTCTGTTGTACACCTATGAGAAAAACCTTTTTTGTTGTTGCATAATGCAACATGTCCATGTTTGTACATGTGCCATATAGTCATCAGGGTGTTTATCACTGAGTATTGAACTACTGTTATGAACTATTCCTTCTGCCATTTGTATCATGCTTTTGCTGCTCATTTTTAAGCTGTATTGTCTGGTTGACACTGATATATATATATATATATATATATATGTAAACATGAATATGCAAATTTTTAAAGCATGATTTTGTGATTCACATCTATGAAATATGGTTTTGTTCTTAAAATATCTTTTTTTTCCTTTCTTTAAGACATGGCTATGAGAAGCCCACTCCCATTCAAACCCAGGCTATCCCAGCAATTATGAATGGTCGTGATTTGATTGGCATTGCCAAAACAGGAAGCGGAAAAACTATTGCATTTCTGTTGCCCATGTTCAGACACATTATGGATCAGAGAGCGCTAGAAGAAGGAGAAGGTCCCATAGGTACAAAGCTTTTCTTTTCAAAATCGCTATTTAAATAAAGAAAAACTCAAGCATATGCTTTAGAAGGGTCTTGAGTTCTTCTCTTGGTTGTAGGGAGGAATGCTTACTTACTGATGTCCATTAATGAGTAGCTTTTTTTAATTTAGTTAATGATCACCATGCTATTTAATGTTGTTTGTGGTCACTGTGCTGTCTAATGTCGTTCCAAGAGCACTTGCACATCTGTATATCTGGAAGAGAGACCTTACTCCTTTGATTTTGAAGCTTTGACCAGATTTCCACCCACCCCATCCTCATATTATCATAGTTCGCTTTTTCTTGAAATTACATTTTTAAAAATACATAGAAGTAAGTTGCTGTAAACGTCATTACAAAAGATTAATTTTTACTGTATAAATAATGTCTCTTCTATTACAACGTATGATGAAAATGCTTTCCTTTTCAGCTGTCATTATGACACCGACTCGCGAGTTGGCATTGCAGATTACCAAGGAGTGTAAGAAATTCTCAAAGACACTTGGACTTCGAGTTGTCTGTGTTTATGGAGGAACAGGAATCAGTGAACAGGTATGCAAAAATACCCGACTTCCTTTCTCTTTCCCATAAATCCAGTGCATTTTCAGCCTTTGTGATGGATTTTCTCTGTACGTAGTAATGCAAAAGCTTAAGCGTTTGCACATAACTTAGCCCTTAACGTACTGATCTTCTTGAAAATTCTCAAGTATGGTCCCGAGAAGTTCTTATGTATGTACTGAGCATGGCAGTAATTAAACTGTTAGTGGGATGCAGTAGTTCGGAAGTTACTTAGAAGCTGTATTTTGATGAGAGTTCCCCTCAAAATAACAAAAGCCAGAAAATATTAACTTTGGTTTATTGCATTATCAAATACTGTGTGTCAAAGTAGTTCAGAGATTAACTTCAAAGACTTAAAGAAATTGCTAAGTAAAATCGTTATGTAAACAATTCACATTGGTAGAACAGCTGTATTATAGCGTATGTAGTTTTCTTTTTTTTGAGGTTATATGTGTTTTAAAAAAAACAACACAAAGCAGAAATCCACTCTAATAGTTTGTTTAATCTGTTTTAAAATCAGATAGCTGAACTCAAAAGAGGTGCTGAAATTATTGTTTGCACACCTGGACGTATGATTGATATGTTAGCAGCTAACAATGGTGAGTAGAAAACCTTTTCCTATGGAGAATTTTTTATATTTGTTGTGTAATTCTAACAAATTCAAAAGATCATGTATTTTGATAAATGGTCTTATGGAATTTTCTTATATCTCTTCAGGCTGCACTACCTACCTATTGAGAATATATAACACTGATAATAGGTGTAATCATATATTGGTTTGACTATTTTGGGGAGGACAGGAAATACCACATTCTTGAAGAGTTTCTGAGAATGTTTATCATTGTTAAGCTTAAAATGCGCTGGTCCAAATTTTTTACCTTCAAGTCGTTTAGATTAAGGTTATATAACAGTTGCTTCTTTTGTCTGCCCATTGATCCTTTGTGATTGTTAGTGTAGCTCAGCCCTTAGACACTCTTATGTAAAAGTGGGTGACTCTGCCTTTATCTGTTGGTTTTAAAAACCAAACAGACAAAGAAGCCCTCCCTGAGTAAAAGAACTGACCTTACATCAAATATTCAGACTGATTAAACTGAGCCACTGCAGCTTTAAGAGGTTTTGTCCTAGTGTAACCATTGCATGCTTATTAGATAAAGTTTTATTATTATTCCACATCAAAACCTCTACTAAACTGTTGACATTATTTAACTTCTGTGGAAAAAGTACCTTCAAGACATATAGAACTGGGCTTCCAAGACTTAAATCGTCAAAGGTAGGTACATTAATGCTGTTCCCAAGTAATTTTACAAAGTTATTATTTGGGGATGAAAGTGTTAAGGTGTTAAATAGATATGTAGATTTTAAGAAATATTTATTTTGTTCCTTAAGTATGAATTCCGTATCTTTAAAAAATGCAGCGCTTAATCTCTGAAAAATAGTTTAAGGATTCAGCTACAATTTGCTGAAGCTGAAAGGACCAAATTCTACTGTAGTTTGATAGGCACAAGTCTGAGTGATAGTTGTAGAGAATGTGACAAATCTGTTCCATTCCGAGAGCATTTGACAGTGTCACTCCACAGTTATTTGGAACTGAATGTGTTCACTTTCATGTCATTGGAGAATATGATTCTTAAATCCTTGAGTTAAATCCTTCTCATGAAAGGGAATCTCTTAGCTGCTTGTTTGGGAAGGGTGCTAATTATCCTGTCTGTCATAATTTCAAAATGTTCCCAGATATACGACGTGCTTGTTTTGTTTCCAGCTGTCCCAGAGCTTGGGGTGGTTCTTATTTTAAATTTCGTAGTGTTACTGGGTAGGTTTTAATCTTTATATATTCATTTTGACAAGACTGCTTACTCTATTTTATGTATATTATTAGCAGTTAACTAGAATTAGTATGATTATCCTCAAATAGTTATTTCTGTCTCCAAAGAAGCATTACAGATTATATGTATAAAAGGAATTTTTCTGAGGCTGCAACAGTTAGCACTGGACTTTGCCTTCCACACATGCGCTGTAATCTCTAATATGTTTTTTTCTAGGTGGCGCTGTCAGATAATGGCTGATGTGGCTCCTTGCTTCATCTCAGTCTTAGTTTTATGATGTGTTTTGGCGAGGGCAGTTTTCTGAATTTTACAGGTTCTTCTGGCCCTATGATGGTATGCAAGAGATGAGTTTGACAAAATAAAGGGCCTTGTGCATACTTACGCATTTCCCAGAATGTATATGTGATTAAAATGAGAACATTAAAATTCACATTTGGTGAATTTATTTAAAAATTAATTAATGTCTTTGTTAGAAGATAGTGAGACTATATAACATTTAAAAAATATATTCCTGAGGGAAACTAGATTTCCTTTTGATTTTGTTTCCCATGTGTTTTTTCCTCTCCTTTCACAGGTCGGGTGACAAATCTCCGTAGAGTCACGTATGTTGTACTTGATGAAGCAGACAGAATGTTTGACATGGGTTTTGAGCCTCAGGTAATTAATGACATGGATGATATTGTCACAAGATGTTATTTTCCACTTAAAGGATTTTGCAATCCTACATTTCTATTACACTGCCCACAAGAATTCCAAAAGATGTGCTACATGTGGACAACAGTTTAAACTGACTCCGTAATTTCTCTGTTACCCTCACATGCTTTGTTTTCAATACATTCTTATATAACATAGATTTTTCTCTCATATGGTAATTTCTTTTACACACTTGTTTTGGATACTTGTGGTTATGTAATCCCTTGATGCAAGTGTTGTATTCGTAGTTGCAGCCTGCTTATAAAGTCTTTGATGTCCCCTGGCAGTGTTGTGCAGGAGACATCAAACAAAACATTGGAAATGTTGGTGACAACTTACTTGCTGGCAGCTTTGGACATCCAGGACTCTCTCAGTTGTTGTCATGCTATATTGTCCTGCAAAACTAGGGAAATGCCTTTATTTTGTCTCTTGAGCTGTATAGGGTTTCTGCTGCACGTCTTAAGATCTCTGCTGGGCTGTTGTTGGGTTGCATGTTGCCACTCAACTTCCTTTCCAATCCAGCAAGTTTTGCCTGTCTTCCACTGCCAGCACCTAGGTGCCAAGAGGAAATCTGTAAAGACATTTGTCGTCTGTGTAGTGCAGATACCACCTGACTTTAAAAATGACAACTGTGTGTTTGTGGAATTCAATCCCAGCACTTGGGTATTAACCGGGAATGTTCTCTCAAACCAGGTTATGCGCATTGTAGACAACGTCAGGCCTGATCGTCAGACTGTCATGTTTTCTGCTACTTTTCCCAGAGCTATGGAGGCATTAGCTCGGCGAATCCTAAGTAAACCTATAGAAGTGCAGGTCGGAGGCAGAAGCGTTGTCTGTTCTGATGTGGAGCAACATGTTGTGAGTATCACACATCAGCCTCGCTTATCTTTGCATTTGCTTGCAAAAGATTATTTCCAGCAATATTTCCACCATACCCACGGAGCTTTTCTTTTCAGAAGTTTAGTGACCTTATTAAACACGACCTCAGAATAAACTGACTCCCTAATCTGCAAATGCAATGTGATCACTTTTTTTTTTTTAAACTTGGTTTTATACCACTAAGCTGAACAGCAGTTTTTCAACTAGCTGTGGAAAGAGCCTGAAAAAGTAATCTCCTGTTCCTGATTTTTATTTTTATGCACCTTGAATGTGTTTAATGACTTAAGATACAATTTATACTCTGTTTTGCTTTTGTATGTCTTTTTCCAGATTGTCATAGAAGAGGATAAAAAGTTTTTGAAGTTATTGGAGCTACTGGGACATTATCAGGAGAAAGGATCAGTTATCATATTTGTAGATAAACAAGAACATGCCGATGGGTTGTTGAAAGATTTAATGAGAGCCTCTTATCCTTGCTTGTCTCTTCATGGAGGTAATCTGCAATCTTCAGGATTTATGTTAACAACGTTAAAACTAGAATATTGGTATTCAGTAGTTATAAAGAGAACTTACTTAGTTCCTGTATAGTACCAATTATTATTTCTTCCTAAGCAGGTCTTGCTTGAGAATTGGGAAATACATTTGTCTCTTAACTTGAAATAGACATGATAGTTTTCCATAATTACCCTTTATTGTTCGCTGTGAGATGTCATCAGGTGCCAAATCTTGTCTCTGTGCAACAGGATTGTTACTGAGTTAACACCTCTCAGGGAATATTACTGACTACTTGCTATTGTAGAGCAGGGAATGTCATTGGGGAGTATTCTAGAATATTTTTATTTGAGATTCCACAATAATAGCAGCTGTTGTTGCACTTTTCTGCCATCAAGTAGTAATATAACGGAAGTAGTTTAATAGCAAGAGGAGGAAATGTCTTTAGAATATTGTCCATCTCAGAGTATTTTAAAACTTTCAATATATAGTGCTCTTAAAAATACAGTAACTAATAAGTACAAAACCACTGTTCATTTAGTGCAACAATGGAAGAGGAAAAAATATTCTTCTGAGATTTCCATTGCCTTTAGAGAACAGACAAAGCCTCCAGATGAGGTCTTGATTGAACATAAGAAGTCAAACAGAAACTTTTCAGGATCTTGGTGTGGGAAAACATCTTCTTGTAGAGGAAAAACTGAAAGTTTTGTTATTCTGAATAACAGACAGATTTCTTATTCTGGCTAATGCATTTTGCCTGTAAAAGTGTGAACATATTGAAATTTTATTTGCTTAAGCTTCCAGGTGTTCAAAGTTGAAGAGTGTTTTGACCTGTAATTTTCTTGGCTCAAAGCAGAACTGTTTTGTCTGGTTTCTTGCAGGTATTGATCAGTATGACAGGGACAGCATCATTAATGATTTCAAGAATGGAACTTGCAAACTTCTGGTGGCCACATCTGTAGCAGCAAGAGGCTTGGATGTAAAACAATTGATGCTGGTGGTCAATTACAGCTGTCCCAACCATTATGAAGATTATGTACACCGAGCAGGTCGAACGGGACGAGCCGGCAATAAAGTATGTATAATCAGTTGCCTGTTTTGGTTATTACTGAAAATTTTTCCTTATTTATTGCTTGATCAGGGTGTTCCCAAGTGACAGTTACAGAAGGAGTAACGTTATGGTGGGAAGAGGATTTTCCTTCAGAGTGCATCTAAGGTTTTTGAGTGATAATGTGTAAAATATATTCTGAATTTTAGTACTGTGAAAGTTGGAACTTACATGTTCTTCTGATGGATGAATGTTCTTTTAAATCCATTTGTGGCTGAAAGCTTGGGTGTTTTTCACTGTTGGAAATGTGACGTACTAAATGTATAAGATTTTATTTTACAAATTTTTAACAATGAGAAGATTGAAAGGAAAGACGTCAGTTTTTCCCATCTGTGGTTGATTATCTCCGTATCAGCTTCCTGGCAAATCACATTGTTCACTCTTCATTCCCACTAAAACAGTTTATGCATGAATATCATGGTTACTTTTATTGACCAAAACAACAGCATCTGTGCAAGGGTGCTTCAATAAATTTAGAGATAAAATGTCTTTAGAGATTTTTCTTTATTGTCTTTTCAATTAATTTTGACCAGGGGTATGCATATACATTCATTACTGAGGATCAGGCACGGTATGCTGGTGATATCATTAAGGCTTTGGAATTGTCTGGGACTCCAATTCCTACTGATTTGGAGAAGCTCTGGGCTGACTTCAAAGACCAACAGAAGGCTGTAAGTAATTCTTTCTTCTGTAGTGGGCTTTGGTCTGGGTTTAATGCATACACACGTGGGTCCAGCTGCACAGTATGCATTCATGAGTCATCTCACTGATGTCACCGAGAACACAGATGTATGCTTAGGTAAGCGTAGAAGTGTTTTCAAATTTGGGATCTGAATGTCATTTACTGGACTGTTCTTAATAATTTAAATATTGTCATCTGGTATGTGATAGAAAAAATGTCTACTGCATAAAAAGGGGCACTGTGACTTTTATAAGAATTCACATAAAATATAATATAAATTCTCTAAAGAACTTAATTGTAGAGTTCTCACCATCAGAGGATCTTGCTTATGCTAAGAAGAGTGACTTCGGAGTTCTTCCGATACAAGAACTGGGGGGGGGGGTGGTTACTGCATTTGAAAAGCATTTAAAATGTATACTTACAGGAACTCCCAACAGTGTATTGTTTCTATCTGCTGAATTAACATAGCTTTTTATTACACTTCATTGTAAAATACAGTTTTTAAAATGAAAAGAGCTTTCTAAATGTGCTAGGATTTGCTTTTAAAATAAATAACTTCAAAACTCTTTGCATATTTTTATAGTTATTTTATGACTATGGGAATTGGGTTTTTAAACTGCTAAGTATGAAAATATATGTTTTTGTTTTCAGGAGGGAAAGCTGATTAAAAAAAGCAGTGGATTCTCTGGCAAAGGTTTTAAATTTGATGAAACAGAACAGGCTTTGGCTAATGAAAGAAAGAAGCTCCAAAAAGCAGCTCTTGGCTTGCAGGATTCAGATGATGAAGATACAGCTGTTGATGTAAGTGCCTGAAAACAAGATTTAAGTTGTATAAAGATTTCCAATGTATTTGGGTTTTCCCCTGTAGGTTATGTAACACGTTGCAGAACGCATGGATATTTGTTGCTCCATTCATTATTAGATCATCTGCTCCTTTTGTTGAGTTGTAGTTCTGGGCAGGCTTCTACCATTTATACACGATTTATTTTGTTAAAAGCATGTAAACTAAATGCATCTTAGTGTTTTCTTTCTCTAGGATGACAGAACTACCTAATGGTAAATACCGTGATATAATAATTGTTATTTTCTTTAGATCGATGAACAAATTGAAAGCATGTTCAATTCAAAGAAAAGAGTAAAAGACATGGGAACACCAGGAACATCAAATGCTCCTACACCGTCAGCTGGGAATGCAGAAAAATTGGAAATTGCTAAAAGACTGGCTTTGAGAATCAATGCCCAGAAGAACCTTGGAGCAGAGGCACAAGTATTCGTCCCCTTCCACTTTAAGGTCAGGCTGTTTACAGAGCAATTTTTTTCCTTTTTTTTTTTTTTTTTTTTTTTTTTATGAAGGTTGTTCAATTCTTTCTTCTGTGACTGAGGATATATTTATTTTTTCTGTACACTAATAACATAATGCACTGTTTAGCTCATTTGTGCTGGGCAAACTCAGTTATAAGTTGTAGGATTTGTAATTGAGCTAATTTGATAAGAAGTTGCAATACAGAACTGGAAATGCTTTGTGTGCCCTGGCAAAGGGTTAATTTATTACCGATAAAATTACACAATTGGGTTTTGTCAGCTTTAGCGGAGTTGCAGAACATCCTTCTCTGCTGAAGCATGTGATAAACAATCCATTTAGATTTCAGTTAATGTGGTCTGGAATGTCCAAAGGTATGTTGAGCTGAAGATACAAAATACCAGTAAGATCTTTTCTATGCAGGTGTGAGGGGAGTTATTGAAAGGAAGGAAAGAAGAGAAGCTTGGAATAATGTATTTGTTATGTGGACAATTACATTACACAGAAAGCTTTAATGAAACCCTTGTTGGTCTATACAGGACTTGTTTTGGCTACCTTGTTCTCAACATGGACCTATTTTTATTTTTTTTTACAGGATGTGATGCAGCAGGCTACAAATGCTATTCTGAGAGGAGGCACCATTCAAGCTCCCACTGTGTCTGCCAAGACCATTGCAGAGCAACTAGCTGAAAAAATCAACGCTAAGCTCAATTATGTGCCCATAGAGAAGCAGGAGGAAGAGAAACAGGATGGAGGACAGAATGAATCCTTTAAGAGATACGAAGAAGAATTAGAGATCAATGACTTCCCACAGGCAAGTAACCATTTTGCTATAATCAAGTGTAAGTGGCCGTTATTGAACAAAGGCTGTCTTCACAGCTTAGACTATGATTATACCAATAAAGTATTTTGTCTGTGTTTCTTATAGTATCTAATTGAAATTACTACGTTATCTGTGATTACTTTTCAGCCTATAGATACTCAATGCTTTGGACATATTCCAGAGAATATCAGAAAAACAAGCATTCCTCATTGTACAAAAATCTTTTCACCCTCTGCCACTGACTTCTCTCGTATCCAGATCTTTGTCAACGTCTGGCATTCTGTTTCAAAGGCCGTACTGCTATGACTGATGCTGCTCTCTGCTTTTTTTTATTACTTGAGGATTTCTGCCGTTCAGAATACTGCTGCTCTAGGCTACCTCATCTGAGGTAGAATGTTGTGACCAATTTTCACCGTGCAGTGTTCTTGTTTGTCTAAAATGTCAGCTAACCTTTGGATTGCCATTTGTGTGATGCCTTTCTCCTTGTTGATCCTCCCATATCCTTTACCTTGCAGACTGCCAGATGGAAAGTTACCTCCAAAGAAGCGCTACAGAGAATCAGTGAATATTCTGAAGCTGCTATTACAATCAGAGGAACTTATTTCCCTCCAGGCAAAGAACCCAAGGAAGGAGAACGAAAGATTTATTTGGCTATAGAAAGTACGTATTCTTTTTGTAAATGTTTCAGTAAAAGATACGACACTAGTTTTTTTAATTAGACGTGGAATCTCTGTAGTCATAATGTCTGGATGCTCAGTTACAGACCCACTGTAGTCTCTTTGCAAATTAATATAATTACTAAAGAAACACTCATTTATCTTAATAAACTTTTTCAAATGATCCATGGGGATCACAGAGATGTTTCTGCTGTCAAGACCAGGCTGCCACAGAACAACAGCAGACATGTATGGAATTGGTTGGAGGAGAGGGAAAGAAGGGAGAAAAAAAAAAATCCGAATAAGCACAAAGATGTCCGTGCCAGTGTGAAACAAGGAAGAAAATGGAATTGTGTGGGTTTTGACTGTTAAAGGTGTAAGAAATTACATCAACTACTACAATGAAAACTTTGCAAATCTCATAATGGTTGAGTAGAGTTTTTCTCAAAGAAACCTGTAATTGTAGGTATTTCTGAATAGTGTAATTTATGACTGACTGAAGTGTCCTCCTTAGAACATGGTCTGGCTGTGGCAATCTATACAGGACTGGAGTGTTCTTCAGCAAATAGTTGAGGATATTCAGCAAGTTTCACAGTGTTTCTGAGAACAGCCAGCAGTGTTTACTGTGCAGGTTTCACATACAGAAGGTGTTTAAGATGGTAATACGTTTTTGTCTTCAGGTGCTAATGAACTGGCTGTACAGAAAGCAAAGGCAGAAATCACACGACTTATAAAAGAGGAGCTCATCAGATTGGTGAGTGAAATATCCAGAATGCAGCGGGAAAGTGCCTTAATTTATGCTCTGAGGTTGATTTCTACAAATGTTGACACTCTGGCGTACATTCTTATTAATATCAGGAACTGGAGCCTATAGATCTCAAAAACACTGTTTCATTGAACAGCCTAGAAAAGATATTGCTGTGTTCAGTCAGGCGGACCTACGGCTGTTATCCAGCCAGCAGATGGGGATAACACATTAACAGAGCTTTTTGAATGAAGACCCCTTAAAGAGTGAGCTCCAAACACATTTCCTTATTTCAGCACCATCAGGCAGGGGAGAGAATTATTCCTTTTGTTTTAATATTTTCTGTGTGTTGAGAGATGTGTTTTGTCATAGCTTAACAGCCTACCCAGACAATAATCAGCTGTCTTCAAGTTTTCAAGTAAGATATTGTCTTGAGAAATTGTATTTTGAGTTCTCTGGTTGAAGAAACCTTGGCTTTCTCTAGAATAACCTTCAGTGATACTGCCTTAGACTTAACGGTGTCTTTGGCTTTTTCTCTTGAGTAGCCTTTCAAACCAGCGGTCAGTTCCAGTGGTCCCACTGAGCCACTATTGATAGTTTTGTTTCTTTTTCAGAATTCTTGACCTCCCCACAAAAATATTTTCCAAAGGAACTGCTTATTTACATGTAATGGGGATTGATTGTTAGTGAGGTTTTATTGCAATTCATGTATCCGTTTTCACTTTTTACTGATCATTCTGTCCTTTATTTGCAGCAAAATTCATACCAACCAACCAACAAAGGAAGATACAAAGTTCTATGAGTATTTGGAGTTATCTGTCTGCCAGTGGCTGGTGCGTGAAACTTTGTGGCTTCTGTTGTTTTTGCTGTTTACACTGCTTATTGTAAATTAAGAATTTTTTTTTAATTTTTATTTTGTCTTGCGGACATTTTTTAACTGAAAATTGATACTTGCTGAAACATCTTAATTCTCTCCACTACATTTATCAGTCTTAAAGCAGACCGGTTTTGGCAGAGCATGATTTAATTTAAAAGTGCAGTTTATATACTTTTCATCATAAAGAATATAAAATAAAACAGATTTTAATTTTCCTGACAGACTATACTGTTAAGTAAATTAAACAATGTTGGGATTTGTGTTGGGAATTGTTAGAATGTACCTGCTTCCTATTGTGGGGATGGTTCACGCCATATCAGTTTATACTGGAAAAATGATAAAAACACCAAAATAAAAGCAGGATTTTCTCCTGATCCATAGCATCTCTCTGGCTGGTTCCACACACATTCGTTTCCTGTACAAATGTCCCCCTAAGGTCAGAGAGTCTTGCAGTGATCAGAGTAGAGAATTTTATCCAAAAATACTTGAGGTCTAGTTTTAAGATCTTCTTATCCTTTTCACGTCCCATTTTGTCTTTATCGTCCAGGTAATAGAATAACTCTTTGGTTTTTTGTAAAGTGAAATGTTTTGTAGTATGCAAATAGCTTTCCTGTTCTTTTCTAAACATCAGAATTTTAGGATTTGATTTTTTTCTTTCTCATTCTTTGACATAAGAATGAAAGCCTGTTTAGTTCAAAAAGAAATTCTCAGAAAAAAAAAGATAAACCTCTTTTGTAATGAAATATGACTTTGTCACTTTTTTATAGTGTTCTTATATATACATTTAATGTGATTTTTCCCCCAGGGTTGTTGTCTTTATTACTGTTAGGACATGGCTTTAAGTAAAAATGAGTAATATTTATGAGTGATTTCCACAAATATTGACTATCATTGCAGTCAATAAGCTATTGGGACAGGCAGGACCTTTCTTTTTGAGGTCTCATCCCCATAACCATTAGTATTCATGATGGACACTTACTACTCTTAAGCATTTAACTTTCCTGTCTACTTATCTGGAGCCTAAGCGGTAGCAATTTGAATCCTGTCATTCTAGCAGCTGCAAGACTTTCAGGATGATGACTTTCAAAAGGACTTTTGTAGAAAGCTTTTCTTACCTGACATGTTGAGAAGAAATGTTTCATTTTAAAACAGCTGTGTATATATTGCTTTAACCCTGGTGAAGACAGATCGTACAACCTGCATCATGGCTGTATAAATTCACAACTGCTGTTTCCCAGCTTCAGGTAATTTAAATGACTGTTTCTGTTTGCATACAACTGTCCATGACTCTAACGTCAGTGTACCTTTTTTGCAATACAGGAAAGTAATGATTATACCAACTTAACAGTATAAATTTAGGCTAAGAACACCCATAATGTAGTACCTAATACACTGAGTAAAACAAAGAGAAGAAGCACACAGAATAACACTTCTCAAAATTTGAAACAGAAATCTCAAACTGAAGCCCTGTGGTTCCCTTTAAATACATCAGGTTTCCTTCCCTTAAGAACTGGGGTTTGGTATGTTTCATACAACTTGTTTGTTGAATTGTCTAACTTTTTGACAGTGTTCCCCCAGAAGAGTGACAGATTATGGTGTACTTAATGAAGAGCACTTTCAAGTTTGGACAGTCTGACACTTCTTGAAAAATCTTGTTTCATATATAGATTGGTATCTCCTAAAAAAGGCATGATGGAGACATTTTTGTGATTTCCAGCTTTGCACTGTTGGATTTCAGAGATGCAACGATGTATAATCTTTAATTTCCTGGGGTTTTTAAATGTAATTCCTATGTTTTTTAAATGCCAGCAAAAATAAAAATAATTTCAATGTATATTTTTCAGAAACTGTCTTTCTGAATAGCTCATCTGTTTTCTGCACTTACACTGCTCCTGCATTTTTTTCTGGTGTCAGTTAACCTCGTACTTTTTGGAGTAGAGTGATGTGTACCGTAACTAGTGCTCGTGGTTTTCTGCTCAAAATGCAGTGAGATGCAGCTCAGACTCAGTTAAGAAAGTGGCAATGAAGGTATTTGGATGCATGAAAGCAGGAGCAAAATGCATATAAGCCAGATGAAAAGAAACTCAAATTAGCAAATACACAAAGAAGGAAAAAAAATGGAAACGAGAATAAAAGTTGGGAGAGAACACAATTAAGTAATGAAAAATGTTATATTTACTTCTTTCCAAGTGTGTCCATGGTTATAGACAAGTTCTTTATAAACATTGTAGTTTGGCTGCTTTCCAGGGAATCTGCCCTGGACAGATTCCTGTCACCAGTTGTTGGAAGAGCGCAGGGATGCTAAATTTTTTTTTTTTTTTAATACGTATAAGCAGAGCTTGGTCTGTTATCTGCCGATGGTGATACGCTGGCAGCTTCCTAGCTGGCCTTTCGCTTTCAGTGCTTGCGTGAAGAGTGGTATTTTGAGGGGATAGGTGAAACAGGCGTTTGATACTGGGTCAGGAAGGAGGTTTTGCTTGCGTGTCGCAGTAATGCAGTGCTGTTGTCATGCAGTGGTGGTGGTGACGGGTGATAATTCTGGGGATGTTGCTGTTCTCAGGGGACAGGACACTGGCAGTTTTAGGTGGCAGTGAAGTAGGAGAGCACTGCTGTGTAGGTGAAGGTCTGTGAATCTGGAAGAGGCAGTAAACACCGGGTGGCTGGAGGCTGAGAGGGGGAGGCCAGTGCCACTGTTTTCCACATCAGGTACTCTCTGTATGAGTGGGCAAAGGGCAGAGGTTTTGCTCTGTGTTCTAGCCAGGAAAACAGGAGAGCAGGACTAAATCCAATCTTCTGGGGGGGGGGAAACTACAGAAAGATTAAAAATATGTAATGATAGTTTAGAATTCTGTACTACCCTAGCTAAGTTGCATATCAATGTCACTCCTTGTTTTGTTAAACAGGCAGCTTAAGGCCTACTTTACATGTTAGTCTTTCTGCTGTAAAAGTTGTAACCAAAATGTAATGAGTGTAAAGCACAGCCTGGCACATTCGGTAACTGTTCCCTGTCCTGGCTGGTTGAAGTTTTACTTGCAAAATTAAAGCAGTGCAGTCTATTTAATGTGCATTTGGCTGCTAATTGAATAAAAGATTCTGAGACTCAACATGTCATCTGTAGGAGCTTTTCTCACTCCAGTCTTCCACATGGAAGACAAAAAAAATAAAGACCTTTAAGCAAAGCTTTTCTAAAATTCTGCAACCATAATAGCCCAATATAAAGCAAACACCAAAGGCTAGATTTGGGATGTTCCTAAAATAATAAGTAAAGGAATGCTAGAGTCTGGGGAAGAGAGAATGCACTTTGGTACTTCAGTCCTTCAGACACATTTACATTTGTAAGAAACGTCTGTTACTTCAGATAAACCAGTGACAGTATTAGAGAGACAGGTATGTGTATCTGCGAGAGTGGAGCCTGCGTAGCTTGCTAGAATTAGTTTTTAATTTTCTGCCATGGACACATTCTATTGATGGTGTGCTGCTGAACACCTCTGTTAAGAAACCCTTTTCTAAATTCGCCCGAATGCCCCTAAATAGGCCAGTAAGGTTCTTCTCGCTGTGAACATTGGTGTAAAAGCAGCCCATGCCCCAAGCCTGCTCACAGCGAGTTGCTGGGGAAGGTCCTGCGTGGCCCCTTTGCTTTATCCGAGCGTGAGCGCCGGGCCCTGTGTGCACGTTCTGGCCTCCTCACGTGACACTCCAGGAATGCACTTTCCTTTGATTATTTTTCTTGACCCAGATCTCTTCCAAATATGGTCTCGGCTTAAACAAGTTTGTGTTCTTAGAGCTCGGACGTTTGCAGAAGAAATTCTGGCTTCCAGCTAGCAGTGGTTGTATGGGGGGGTGGAGGCGGAGAGCAACCTAAAAATGTAAAGATAAAAGGCACACAGCTGGACTCGAATTTGTCCCAAAATGTACATTCTGTAAAATGTTTATACAATGCTAGGCAGGAAGATTTGTTTTCATAATTTTAGCTACAGTGGAAACAACTCTTTTTAAATAAATGCCCATTAGTGTGAGTGATTGCCACCCAAACATTGCTTCTCTGAGACTTCTCATCTGAAACAGATTTAAACATTTTTCTTTAGTCAAACTGAGAGATGCAAAATTGTCAAGCCGACCAGCATAAGCAGAGGTAAATTAGTTAGTGTCTCAGAACAAAGTAGGTGTAGTGAGCTAAGAACTTATGCTCACCCCACACTAGGTTATTAATATGATTCTTAAATTATTTTATACTTGGGCCATTCTAAGTACGAAATTCATCATCACAAACGTATTTCTCAGAACAATAAATACCACTGGGCAACTGTTCTGAAACTTAACAGCCGAGCAAGGAAAATGTTACACTTTGTGAAAATCCTTAATCTTAACTAAAACCTACATTTCCTCTGCCTGTGCATGTTAGCAAGCAAGTGAATTTGTAGAAATTATCAGCTCCAATAATTTATTGTTAAATAGACAGGAGGTCATGGCAGTTACGGTACTGAATTTTCCCGGTTTGCTCGGCATGCTGCGTAGCTGAGGACCAGCAAGAAGCTCCTGCGTTGGCAGAAGGAGGAACTTGTGCTTTTTTAGGCCCTTCCTCTCCTTGAAAATTTGGATCCACTGGCGAGATCTCCAGTAAGTGAGGAGGAGAATGGAATTTTGCAGTGTGGAGGTAGGAAGAGGCAGTATTTCATTGCATCTTTTACCTTAACAGGTAATGAATTGTAGTAATTTGCTACTGCTAGTGAGAGCAGCCCTTTAGAGAAAGAAAAGGGGGAAGCAAATTCACGAGTGACGGCCGTGCTTCAGGCCCTGGGGAGCTTTCACAAAACAAGACAGTCACAGACCAATTTATCTTTTGTTTGGTTCCTGTTTTTATTAGCACAGTGTGCAGGTGAGGAAACCAGACCCTGCTGCTACCAGATTAATATTTGAGCAGTGTGGGTGCCGGAGCTGGCTCATCTGGCATGGGTTTGCCCGCAGCACAATGCAGAGCAGTCACACAGACCCAGCGTGCTCACCAAGGCTCATCCAGCTCCAGGGTCAAATGTTTAGATCTCACTCTGCCAATCTGCCGGCAGTGGGCTCAACAACAGCCCGATTCAGGTTTCACAGCTTCTGAGGATGGAACTTTTCACTGCTTCACATTACAAGTTCACTCCGCTATTACCTGATCGTGTCTGCATTCTCTTGAGATCACAATTTCTTCTAGATAAATCAGGAGCTTGAGCCCAGCCTGATTCCCATCACCTTCCAGACCAAGATACTACAAGGAAAATAACAGGATACCAAAGTGTGGAACTCCATTGCTTTTGATTGGCGGCAGCAGTTCCAACAAGAGTTAAAAACAGCAGAAAGACGAGGATGTAAATAAACCGAATCATTTGCTAAATTAAGCTAAATAAATGCTGCTTTCCCCTGCTGCTTTCTTCTAGTGCAAGTGAGGATTCCTGCCTGCATTAGAAAGCACTGGCACAAAAACAAACCGTCCTCTTGGCAGGATGTTTCACAGCGATTTTTGGCCTGAAGAGCTCCAAGTATCGCAGATAAAGAGTATCGCAGGCTTGGAGTACAGCAGTCAGCTCCCCAAACAACAGCAGGAAGAGGAAAATATTTAGAAAAAACAGAGTTAGCCATTTGTAAAAGCTGCAGGTTCTTTTTTTCCCCTGGTCTTTCTTGCTTTTATTTTCTAAGGCCTCATCTGAATAATGCAGAATATCTTTTGAGATGTCATCTCAGGACTTACATGCTCATTTAGACTGTGATTTGAAGGTGTGGATCCTAAAGTCTATGGCCCAAGGGTGCTAGCAGAGGACAGGAAGGTTTGGATGAGTATATAGTGGCACTGATGCTGTTAAGAGTAATTAACAAAGGTGGATTTAAAAAGTCTGTTGGTCATAGCCTTCTACAAAGTGGGCTGTTGTACTGTTTACCTAAAACTGTCTGTGACAACACCACTCAGATGATGAAATGGTCTGGGCACTTACCATTCCTGTTTCTGTGGGATCTCCTTGGAAATAGCTAAAGGTAGTTACCCCTCAAAGCGTTTTTAGTGCCATTGCAATATACCTCCACTCTTACTAAACTCTTTAGAATGCAAATGGATGAAACAGGGCAAAATCTTTAATCATCAACAGAATTAAGACCACGAACGATGGCCCTGCTGCTCAGCAAACCTCCTCTGCTCCCCTGCCCTGTCACAGACGCCCAGGATAATGACCATCGTCGGTGCTCAGGGCTGCTGCGTACAGTCCTGCCCAGCCTCCCTGCCTCATCCTGTGTGGGAAAGGAAGGTGCTGGCAGGGCCGCCGGCCTCCCCTGGGCCCTTATGGCTCTGTGGCTGCCTCCCACCTCAGCCTCCACCCCCCCGCCACCTTCCCGCCCGCAGGACAAAATGGCGGCGGCTCCCCACCACTGCGCGCTTCAGTGGCGGGAGGAGCCTCGCGCCGACCCCGCCCCGCGCACGCTCGCCCCCGCGGCGCGGCCCCGCTCGGGAGCGCGCCCCGCCCTCCCGCCCGCGCCCGCCGCAGCGCCGCTCCCTGCAGCCGCCCGGCGGGGTGTGGGGGA
>WKFP01013903.1:70997-121068 GCA_011057875.1 Pterocles orientalis
CTGCAGCCGCCCGGCGGGGTGTGGGGGAGGCGGCCGCTCGCTCCCTCCCTCCTTCCCGTCCGCCCGCCGCCCGGCAGGCCGCCCCGATCCCCTCAGGTAGGTGCGGGCTGGGCCTGCGTCCCCCGGCCCCTTCTCCGCGCGGTGGGAGGCGGCGGGCGGGCAAGATGGAGACGCGGCCGGCTCCGTTCCCCTCCCCCGCCGGCCGCGGCCAGCCCCGCCGCTGAGGGGATCCCCCGCTCTCCTCACGTTCCGGGCTGCGGGATCATGGTCTCGCAGGGCCGCGGGAACCGAGCTGCGCCATCGCCGCCCCGTCCCGCTGTCCCCCCGCCCGCGCGGGAGCTGGGCTGTGCCCCGGGCCGGGGGGAGGAGGCCGCGCCCTGGGCTGAGGGGAGGGGGGGTTGGACCGGGCCCTGTGTCGTGCCACCGCCGCAGGACAGGTGACACGCGAGGCGAGCACCCCCCCCGGGAGCCCGGTGCCCGGCGCTGTGGGGGCCGCTGAGGCGTTGGGCCGGGGCGGGAGGGGGCTGCGCCGCCCCTTTGTCCCCTCAGCTGGCCCTCGGCCCCTCCAGGTGCAGCCGGGCCTCCTGCTGCTCCCCGCTCTTATCCCGGTCCCCCCGGAATTATTGATTCCCTTCGGCACCCACGGCTCTCGTGCGTGGGGGTAGCATACATACAGTTTTACCTAAAGTATATTTACATTAGCGTGTGGGATCCTAATGCGTCTGGGTGTATTTCCTCCGCATACCCGAGTGGTGTGTGGATTCCTTCACCTGCTGCCAGGGTGGCCGGATAGCCTCTGCTGGCTTCCTTCTGCGCCTCCGAGCGCTGTGTATTCCTGGGGATAGTTACCGAGAGTTCAAAACATCCTCATTTGTGCGTAGCCCGTCCGGGTTAATTAATTAGTGAATAGTTGCGCCTTTGGTTTGTGTGCATTTCTCTCTGGATAGCTCTCTAAAGAAAGGAACAGTTGTTTTGATTCACATGGGTTTTTTTTTTGTAAAATGAAAGAGTAGGAGGAACACTCGCTTAATATATTTCTTAAATTATGGATTATTTCTATTTCAGTCTTCAGATGCCACAGTTTCTCTTACAGCTTTTGTTTTTTTCTATGTCTTCAGGTTTTAGATGCAACCTTAAACATAAAAAGTCCTGCATGTTTGTCCATTGGCCAGTGTTGAGCAGATTCAGCAATTGGACTTTGTCTTTCTGCAGTCTAGCAGAAGTACGCTGCAGTGGCTGTGTCTGGGTGTGTTGACAGTTGTCTGGAGACTTTTGCACTAGTCCTGTCGCAGAGAAACACCATGGAAGTGCACATCAGGAAGGAGATGTTTGATCCATCTCTGAAACTTGAAAATCCTTTTGTGGGAGGAGGCTAGGGAAAGAGGAGGGGGTTGGTGAGAACACCCACTGAGATGAATGAGCACCTCTTACCTCTCCCAGCTATTGTTCTAGGCTACAGCGAGGTCTGTTCCCTGGGGAGAAGAGGGTGGGTGAGAACACCCACGGAGATGAATAAGCATCTCCAGCTCCTCAAAGCCATTGTTCTAGGCTATGGCGAGGTCTGCGCCTGTTTACCTGGGAATAGCTCCTTGAGGTGAACGGACAATTCCACAAAAGCTAATAATCCTTTATAAAAATCTACCTCTACCTGCTCTGTCATTCAGATGTGTATTTGGATTGCCTTGAAGTTTGGTAATTACAGAACCACAGAATAATCAGGCTGCAGTTTCACAACCCTACTCTTCTAAGCCAGTCTGTCTGTCTGGCCTGATGGCTGTCTTGATTCTGCGCTGCCCCATCCCCTGCTCTGGGAGTTTTTCCCCAACCTCCATTGCCTGTGCTGCGTTTGGGACTTGTCATACTCTTCATTCAGATCTTCTAAGTCCATTAAGTTGTCAAAATAATCTTTTTGAGGTCTGGGTAGTTTTGTAAGTAATTGGGACCGGGGGGGAGTTGGGGTCAGTGGCAGCCAGTAGGTACCATGGCTTAGGCTGACCTGGGACCTCAGTCTGTCTGTGTGCTTCCAGTGGAGATGTGTGTTTCTGTTCCTCTCTTGCCTCAGTGCCAGACAACGGTTGCTTTTGCTTTCTTGCTGTATTAGTTTTCATCTGGGTCAGATCTCTGGTGTCGGTTTGTCCTGCTCTTGCACAATAGTTGGTGTTGGCACCAGGAGCGGGAATGTGGGAGAAGAGGAAAGGGCAAGACTGTCCCATTCAGAAACAATGTGGATTCAGAGTGGTTTCTATTGATTATGAATCCAAACTGTCAGCAGTGCACAGTTAATTAGATCATTGGCATGATCTTCCTTAATTTTTGTGAAGCTGTCTTAACTCTTTCAAGTGTTCTGTTTCTCATCATCATGTGCTTATACCATCTTGATTTTGGAGTGGGAAGAAGTCAGCTGACATTCTTGCTGTCTAGTGAAACTCTGCCCTCAGATGTGACTTACTTGTTTGTTAATGTTAGAGAGCATAACAGTTGCTTGTTTGCCTGGTTTTGCAATCAAATCATGGATGATCCCTAAAAGTTCAGTTTACTTGACACTTAGACTAGCTAGTGCCTGACAATATATAATCTTTGTGAGAGCGATGCCGATCTCTGTCTTTAATACCAAGCTGGTGCTTAGGCTTTGGAGAGCATTTTTCATCCAAAAGTGTCAAAGTCAAAAGACTTGAACTCCCAGAGGCACAGCAATGCACCCAGGCTGCAGCTCTCTAGGAAGGAGCAGGAACGCTCCCCCTCTGCCTGGCATGTCTAGGGAAGAGGAATTTGAAGGGAGTGGGTATACCTGCTCCAAATAACTCTTCCCTTAACTTCCGTCATGTAAGAAGATGATTCTGGGTCACTGGGAGAAGGACCATACTTGTAAGTTCCTGTATTGTTTGGGAAACGCTTAATCTGTTAGTCTTTTTGCACTAAGAATAGTTGAGAAAAAGAGTGTTTTCAAAATTATATCGTCTCTTCAATTTGCAGTCTGATGTCGTGTAGTAGCTGTAGTGCGTCACTGCTGTAAAGAAATGGTTTCTTATATTTTGTCTGGCTTTAATATATTTTACCTATTGTCAGATGACGCCAAAAGTTGTATTATGCAATCAACTGGGGAAAGTGCTTCGCAAGCGTGTTTTGGAGAAACTGGTTATCTAGCTTCAGAAGTAGGTCAGATTTCAAATGCAGGTTCAGGTGCTGAGGTCTGTGTTGTGCCACTGGTAAGGTTTCATAGTTGGTGTTTTTAAAATATTGACATTTATGGGAATACTCCAGGTAAGGTGCAACATTGTGAAAACAAGCTGTTAAAGGTTTTTAAAAATTGGGTAAGGCCCTACTTTAGCAAGACTTAACGTGTAGAAAAGGAGCTGACAATAAAAGGGACACCTGAAAAATTCTTAACATCTACTCGTGGAGCGATGAAAGTATTTCTCACACCTGCTCTCCTAGGAGTGAAGAGCAGAACCAATACCATTCCTCTGTTGCAGTCTTTAAAGGCAAAATATCCGTGCTGCTGCTGCTCAAACTCTTCCCCTCCCCGCAAAGAAAATGAGCCCTTTGGTATTCCCCAGGGCCTGCAGCCCCTGCGCTGTCGTTCGTGGCACAGAGCGTTCTTTATGCAGCGATCTTGAACAGAGCTGGTCCTGTGCTCCACTCCAGCGGCTTTAATCGGTAGCACTGGCGTTCAGAGTACTGGTGCAGAAATAATGCTTGCAGCTGCTTGTGTGTTTAAGTAGCATGTCATATACTTTCTGTGTGTTGGATGATGATTAAAGTGTACTGCTACAGCCTCCTGCAGCTCCGCTAATATTGGTGAAACTATTGCAAGCTCAGCGGTGGAAAGCTTTAGAAAAATAAGTGGGTTTTATGTATTCATTAAAAGCAAAATTGTCCCTGTTAGTGATAGGAGTTTACCTTTCCTGGTGTTTGTCGTTTGAAAAGCTGTAATAGAGATGTGCTTCCAGTTTTGTTCGATTTTGCTCAGATTCAAGTGTGTTTTACCAGAAATCAGAAGCGAGTCAGGTCTGTGCTGGGGCTAACCAGGCTGTAGTTACAGAAAGCAGGCTGCGGTGGGTGAGACCAGAGCAGTTGCTTGCTGCTTATGTTGGAATTGATTATTCTGTTTAATGCAGACAATGGGTCACAGGTCCAGTAGTCACTATAAAATATTTAATGAGCAAGTGTCTGTTCCGGTGGGTTTGCGTACTTTCTCTGCTCATGAGAGTTTTCATCTTGTCTATGCTGGCAGCTACATTCTGCCCATGAAGAAGCCAAAGGTTGTGATGTTTAAAAGCTCAAGATAGCATCATGTCACAACCCAAGAGGGTGTTTTTATGTAATGTGATTTGAGTAGCTTTGATCTTAAAACTTTGTGTAGTGAACAAGACATGAATGGAGATTTTCTGTGTAGTTTCAAGCCCAGAGAGAGAGATGGGCTGGACCAGTAACAAGCCTTAGTAGTTCTAAGTTGGCACTGTGCGATATTTAGGGATACAAGGATGCACTCTCTCTGTCCAAAACCTGTAATACCACTGGAATTAGATGAAATTTCTTAAGTTTTGAGCTGTGTGTGTATTGTCTGTAATATGGTTTGTGTTTCATAGAAACACAGAATGGTTTGGGTTGGAAGGGACCTTACAGATCATCTGGTTCCAACCCCCTGCCGTGTTTCATCTCCCAGCAGAAGAAAGCAAACAATACCAAGCTTGACTGTGAAATACAAAAAAATCTTAGTGACAGCTTCATATGTCATGTATTGACTGATGAGCAGCCTGGCTCGCATCTGAGCAAAACACAATTTCAGACTCACCTGGCTAGGGCTAAAGCAGGCTAACTTTGCAGGAACTCAGGAGAGTGGCAGTGCAGCTGTGCTTTAAAAGGAGGGGTTGTTACTGTGTCCAGATGAGGGTCCCAGATGGATGGTCCTGTTTCTTTCTTCATTTCTAGCAGCAGTGGAGCTTCTGTGCTTCGTTGCATGGGAAGCTCTAAAGCTGCCTCTCTTTTCCCAAAGCTAGCTTATCCAGTTGTCTCCCCCCTTCCTCAAAGTTTGTATAGAAATAAATCACCAGATAGAAAAGGATCTGTACAGAAAATCCTCTACAGCCACTTTCTGGTAAAAATCTTTTTGAAATGTGACTGAATTTCATGACTATAATGCCTCATCTTAACTATTTGTTTGCATAGAGACATTCAGCCAGTCAGCTGAATCAGTTTAAAAAAATGATTTAAGTAAACTGTTGCAAATATCTTTTACGTGTCTATTTCCAGGTTTAAAACAAGTAAGTTCTATTTCACTGGAAACTTTTCTGGACGGTTTTATTTCAGAATGCTTGCACACAAAGTTGTGTGTGTTTGGCTATACAATTTAGCTAGAGTGTGATTTTTAAATTGGCATAGCTTTGCATTTTATACCAATTCTCATTTATACTGTATATCCCCTGCCAAGAAACCTGCTTCCACTCTACAGATAGACTCACTACATTCTTTTATTCCCTGCTGTCTTGTGAACAAAGTAAAATTATGCTGGAGATGTCCATTTTAGGGTAATTAAGCTTGATTACAGATTTCCTTTTTAAAACTTTCCCCAAAAAGCCTTAAATCAAAAAACACAGAATATGAACTTTGGCTACTACTTGAAATTTTCATGGTTTGATGAAAAACAGTGCAGAGAGGGGAAAAAGAAAAAGCATTAAAAAAAAAAAAATCCCATTGGCAGCCTTCCACCAAGATTGTGGGTTTTTTTAAGCTTCCTCTTGTAAGAAATTTTAAACAGTTACTGATTTGTGTGTCTTTCTTCTTTCATCAATTAAAGCGATCCTGGCTGTTGCCAGATGGAAGGTAAACTAGCATCAGCCAGGTTTTGTGTGTAAAGTGTTTGTTGAGAGCTCTCAGGGATATTACGGTAGACACAAAACATGTATGTGGTGATAAAGCTCCACCGTTTGCCAGCTGCAGCCGGACATACTCACTGGCTAGGAGTACCTGCGCTGGTTCTCCCCAGGAAAGATTGATGGTGTCTGCCGGAAAAATCCCCCTGACTGTAATGAGGAGAAAAAGCAGAGAGTACGAATGTAACATGGACAGGAATGAGTCTGAGCGGTGGTCGGTCTCCTGAGAAAGACCAGGGGCCCTCACTGTATTCGGCGCCTTCTCCCTGCTCTGCTGTCTGTGTTCCTCGGTACTGGGCAGCTGAACTGATCCTTCTTTGTGGCAGCCAAGCTTGGAGCTGCTTTTTGGGGCCGAAGCCAGTATTCCTGCGTTTAAAGTGAGTATTGAGACAAGAATGTTGCTAACCGCTCCAAGTGTCCTCTGTGTGTCAACAAACAGATGAATAGCCTTTCAGAGCCACCGGGCTTACTCTCTGGGCAGCAGAAGTACACTATCAGAACCCTTATGTCTGCGGTTCCGTATCATGAAAGATCTCAGGTATTTTTTGTGATATTGTGAGCCCTGTTCTAGTGGGGTTAAAGGAAGGTAACGTGTTTTTGAATGCTAATTGTAGAAAATCTTTTTCTTGCTGCACAGAAGAGTCTGTGTGGTCTCTTGACCTGTAGCTTACTTCCTTTGTTCTTTGCTAAGCGCAGGCTTGCTAATTATTCTGAGTTGTTTTGTTTGCTACTCAACACCTGCAATAACAGCGGTTTCACCATTGTTCCATTGTACCCCATTCAACACACCAGAATTGTAGCACTTGGATAACCTCTGCTAGAACCATCTAATATTTAACCTATATTGCTATCATAATTTCACTGTTTGACATAAAACCATATTCATGTATTTGCACAAGAGTAATGCATACACTGTAATGCACATTTGACAAGCCAAGGTAAATTGGGTGTTACAGTGGGGAATGTATCCCTCCTAACCAGAAGAAAAGGGCATGAGGATTTACTCCTGCGTAAATAAACCATCTCTGCTGTGTGCTTTCTCTCTGGCTGGGAGGAGTCATTCATAACTGCCAAACAAATTCAGTGATCAATGGTAGAATTTAAATTGTATTGCTGTAGGTGATATTCCAGAGCTACTGCAGGGGAAATACAATAAATCTTCCAGACCTTACCTACTGGAGAAATTTATTACAGGAAGAAATACTTGGTGTCCTAAGCATGACTGTAGGGTGCAGAAATACTCTGACGTGCCAGATATTGATTGACTTAGTCTCGTCTTTAGCATAGCTAAATATTATTGTCTTAAAATTAGTATCTGCTTGCTGGCTTCTTATGCTATCACCACTACTAAGGAATCTGAGGCAGCATCTGTGCAGTTGTTATTTAGAAGCATTAATACTGAAAAAGTTTTAGAACACCAGTAATATTATCAATTGTTATGATTCTGCCCCAGGACGTGGTGCAGGGATTTGATATGATGGATATCAGCGTAGCCAATTTACTTAGAAGTCGTTGTTTGTACTTATGACAGTGACCATACGTGGTTTCTAGCAGCTGGACGTCAGTTTGTCCATTGGAACCGGGATTAGCCTGCAGTGATGTGTAGGTGAGAGTCACCCTTCTGCCATCCTGAAGACAGGGTTTTGATTCTTGTTTGAACAAGCAAACCTGTGTAAACAGAGCACAGCTCAAGTTGGTGTTGTCTAACGAAAAGAGCAGGCTGTATGAAACAGTTATTAATCTCGATAGGCCAAGTTTGTTTTCCAGAATATTTGTCGGTATGTGACAATGTGCTCGTCTGTAACAAGAGTCGTGTTGGTTTTTTCCACAGTTGTTATCTCTGAGCTGGCATCACCAGCAATTCTCTCACTAGGACAGCAGTGGCATTTCTGCAATCTAGCGTCTCGTACTTTGTAACAGATTCATTTGGTACCTCTGCGTTCTCAACTATGGCACCATTGTCTTTGCTGAATGCCTTCCCTGTTCCTTTTTTTCACATTAATTGTGACAAGAAATGACAAAACTGATTAGTGTTTTATTAATTTGCTGCAGGTAAACAAAAAAAATGTAGGATCCTATATATACTAAATCAAGAGAGTGATACCGTATTTTTCCTTGGCTCACAGGTGACAGGTTAATATTGCAACTAGAATGGCCAGGATTTAGATGAGGTTCAGTTAGAAAGGTTTTGAAATCATGGTTAGTGAGCAGATGTTGTTGTTGTGTATCTCGGTTGCTGAAATGCTCTTGTTCAGTTCTTTAATGCACTTCTTCCCTAGTTATACCTGTGTGAATAAGGCATAGTTTAAATTGTCATTTTTGACTATGTGTGAAGGTTACCATGCAAAACCTCAAGTGAAAGCTTAATAAAACTTCTCATTTAAAAAAGTAATTTACTGACACAAATGCTGCTTATTAGAAATAGGCAAAGTAGTCCAGGCTAATTTTAAGAAATAAAGGTAACTTTTGAAAGATTCTTGCTCGTGGAACACTGCAGTATTATTATATATTGATACATTGTTGTCTCTCTTATTTTTGGTAGAAAATGATGCACCCTGTTGCCAGCAGTAATACAGCTTTCTGTGGGACCGGCAAGAGTTCTTGCCTTAACGAAGACAATGTGAGATCTGCCGATCAGTTTGACTTGTACGCCACGCAGCAGAGTAAATACAGCCACGCAGTCAGCCACAAACCCATCGCGTGCCAGAGACAAGATGCGTTGAACGAATCCCACTTGCAGACCACAAGTGGCAGGAATATAGAGACAAAAGACGAACTAAAGAAAAAGAAAAACCTCAACCGATCTGGTAAACGTGGAAGGCCATCAGGGACCACAAAGTCAGCAGGGTACCGAACCAGCACAGGGCGGCCCCTAGGGACCACCAAAGCAGCTGGATTTAAGACAAGTCCAGGCAGACCCTTGGGTACAACTAAAGCAGCAGGATACAAAGTCAGCCCAGGCAGACCTCCAGGTAGCATTAAAGCTCTATCACGGCTTGCAAATCTAAGTTATACTTGTGGCAATGCAGCTTTTCCCTATCCCGTGGCCCATAACAGAGGAGTACATGCTGCTGCTGAAACTAGTTGCAGAATCAAACAGCCTAATGAATGAGAGAATTAGTAACTCCTTACTAATCCGCTTTACTCTGAAGTTTGGCATGTTCCTTGCATTTTGTTGTAGTGTTTGCCTAGGTCTGAGTTTCTAGATTTTATTCAAATAATGCCATAGCCTACGGGTGCAGTTCAGTAACTTTGAAACCAATGCTGAGAAGGCACTGGTTTAAAGGGTTTTCTGTTGGTTTTAAAACATAATTTATAAGAAAGTCTGAAGTGATGCATTATGCCTTGGTGTCCATACTTAACTAATGTCCGTGTTCCTAGTTTTACGTTCAATTTCTGGTACATTCAATTGGGTGGTTATACATTAAATAATTGAAATAAGGAGGACAGAATTAGCTGGCTGTTGGTTCGTGGCCTACCCCTCAATAAGGAGCTTAGCCAGATGAGTTATTACTTGATAAGAAAAATTGATAAAGAAAGCAGCAAGCTGCATTTTCCATTTGTGCAGAAGCTTCTACAGACCTCAAATAGATATTTAAAAAACAAACAAAAAAGCCAACCTTTTTTTTAAAGTGCAGATTTCAGGTGGCTTTTGTTTCTGGAGTTGTAGCATTAAGTCAATTTCAACTAATGCTCCAAAAATCTTTTTTTAAATATTAAAGAAAACTGAGCATTTGTAGAGTGTTACAGTTTCACAGCGCCTTACTAATACAAGCTGATTTGCCTTTAGGGGATAGCTGTTCTTTTAGTGATGCTGTTACAGGATTCCGATGTGTAATTTTGAAATGCCTAATAGTACATATACCAAACCACAAATGATTCTTTGAAAATTGAAATATTTTATAAGAAATTAAGTACTGTTCATTCTAGTTACGCACTTGGTTAATATTAAACAGTATGTTCTTAAATCTGTAAATAGCTATTTACACTGTTTTTTGCCTTTAAAATCTGTGCTGAGGTGGCGACAGTTTAATAGCTTTTAAAGTATTAATCTATAATGTTTACAAATTAAACTTTTTAAATAGACACTGTTGCCAAGTTTTCAGACTTAGTTTTGCCAGATATTCCTGGAAATACAGTTATTCCGTTGTTTGACACTTTTAGTATATTTAAGTTATGGAAGCTTATATATGTACCAAAGGACAACATTTATATGATTTATAAAAGCAAACTGTATAGCTGATGCAAACAGGATGCAGTTTACTGCACGGCTAGAGCCCAGATACAAACTAATGCATCTGTGCGTGCAAGCTGAAAAAAAATGATGTTGGTTAACTACAAATACCTTTCTTGACTCAAACTAAAACCTTCTCTCCTTCCAAAACAAATGTTCCATTTATCAACTGGGTGTGTTTAATTTTTCTTTTTTAAGTGTGAGAGAGTGTGTGAGTGTGTGTGTGTTAAAAAAAACCAACCAAACAAACAAAAAAACTTTAACCTAGACTTAAAAAAAAAAAGTCAGTCCTTAATGTTGCATATTGTTTGTTCTAAATTTATTTTACTGGAATTAAACCCATTTTTTTAATCTGGAAGAAAGTTTAAGTTGTTTCACATATAATGTGATACTATGATAAATTTGTAGCTTCAAATATCTGGGGAGGGGCAATATAGAGAGTTTGAAGATTTGGGGGAGCATAAAAGTTTGGGTTAACTGAGCTTGTGTTGAATGAGTAATGATGCTGATCATTTTTGTTATGCTATTCTGGCCTGCTGTCATTGTGATGAGAATTCTTGATTTCGGTGATGACAACTTAAGAAACAGATGTCATGTTTCATACCTTTTTTATCAGGAAAAAAGCAGCAAGCCTTCAGGTGTTCCAGTGATGCCTAACACATATTGAGCTGGACTTTATGCTGTACTTTACAATAGATGTTGAATTGTTTTGGGGGAATTGTGTATGCACTGGCAACTAAGACAATGAACCTCAACTATACTGGATGATGGCTCCTTAGTCGATAGATGAACTAATGGCAGCTAAACTGCTCCTAAAAAATAGTTTCTCCGTGCTGAAGCTATGAAATCCAGTTACACGTTCTGTTCCTCAGCAAACTCACAAGTCTGAAATTTAGCAATCTTTCTCAGAACGATGTAACTTCTGACACGTGCGAAATGCTAACGTGAGTTAATTCACCCTCAGGATCTGTGTTGTATTGGCTGTTTTTAATCAGATGATTTTTCAACGAAAGACTGCTTTAAGTTCTTTCCTGAACTCAGCTGGGAAAGCAGTCCTCTTCAGCTGAATGTAATAACTGCAGGAGTGTCACACCTCACTGGCAAGGAACGTGTTGCATGTCACCACTGTACCTTGGAGAAACTCCACTTCTTACCTCCTCCTGTTTATCCTGTTTGCTCCTGTTCCATTTCTCACTTGTGCATCGACTCGATGGTGCTGTGCTGTGCGTCAGGAGATAACGCAGATGTATTGCTGTTCTGCTAGTATAATGAATTTTGTACTCCGGTATGCTGACGAAGTAATGAAATCATCTAAGCGAGTTCTGTTCATTACAGTGTTTATTAATGATATCAGATGGAATATAATCCCAGTAAAAAACAATTAACATTGTCAATTGTGAAATGATGAGCATAAAGTAGAAAAGTGTGCAGAGAGTCTAACGTGCTGCTTGGCGCTCTAGATTTAGCAAGGAAACGTGCTGCTGGGCATTTCCGAATTCCGATTCCTTTTATATCTGACTGTAGTTTACTGGTGCCGTGCAGCGAAGGGAAGAAAAAAAGTAGTTAAGAGATTCAAAGTGAACTAGAAATGGAATTTTCAAATACTTTTCCTGTGTATAATCTGCAGAATACATTGTGCTTTTTCCAACACTTTTCTTTCCACGAGAAACACTGAAACAGCATGTTAATGCCTAAACTTTTATTAGCACCGATGGGAAAACTGGCCTTTTCCCCCCCTAGTATGAAAACATTACTCATAAGGTAAAGTGCTTATTTTATATTCTATACCATAATTCAGCTATTCATAAGCTAGGATCACTGTTGTGTGTTAATGCTGTTCAGAAGATCTACATGTCAAGTTTGTTTTTTAATAATTTCTTTTAATTACCAAGTTTCTAACGTCTTATTTATACATAAATGAAATGTATTAGCTTGCTGTTATTCCTTAATGATGCTATACAAGCTCACTGTTTAATATACATATAGTAACTACTATTCAGTTTCTGATTAAATTTACTTAAACTTTAAAACCAAATAATTTTGCTACTATAAAGTCTTGCACTGGACATATTCAAGATGCTAGCACCATATTTTTGGCAGAAAAAAAAATCAGATACCATCAGAAGTGGCTGACTGATATCAAAGATAGAATTTTTAAAATCAGCAGTTAGCTTTGTCATTAAAGCAATGTTCTTTATATCTCCGATTTAGTTAAACTAATGAAAATAACTGTGTATCAAGAGCCATTAAAGATCTCTGTTCTGAATGAATATATTTCATTTTGGCTGAAAGATCTTAAGAGTTCAGTCAGGACAAAACCAAGCCTTGTCAGTGAAAAGTGATGTGTCTGTGAAAAGAATTACTTGGAACTACAGTACACAAAGTAATTCAGATGAGAATTGAACTCCCTCCCCCATTTTTGAAGAGCTTTAAAAGGCAGAGCAATGTGAAGTCATTTGTCTGATGGTTTCATGAGCTGTGACTCTGCTGTTCTTTGTTATGTGTATAATAATGTTTCACACTATCCTTAGAGCTCACAGTGAAAATGGTTGATAACAATCATAAACGCTTTGAACTGCAGACTTCATTTCTGACCACAAAAGAAGTTTATTCTTCTCTATTTTAATGCATATATTTTAACACTGCTTAAATATATTTATGACTTTAGAGGCTAGACCTTTCTCCTTGTGATTTTTTTTTTCCAAATAGAAAAATCTGTATTCAGAAATTTGAACCACTTTCTGATACTTTAATCATCATTTGCTTTTCCACAGGTTTACTTGGGGGAAACAGTTATTTAACAGATTACTAGTATCAGCACCCTGTCCTCTGCTGTAAAAAGCCTGATTAGATACTGTGTATGTTTTTATGTCCATGAACTTGAGCTACTCGTGTGCAATTATGTGTATGGGAATGGAGTAGTGTTCATGATCTGTATTTACATCATCATATGGATGTATATTTATTAATAAAGTTAATACTTTAAAACCTAACGATTTTTTCTCTTGGCTTTTTTAAGTACCTGTTAAATACTGGCTGAAGATGTGTATTTACAGCATATCAGACCAATGGCCTTAACCCTTCTCTCTTGTCAGTGAAAATGCTGTTTATTCTCCTGACATCTCAGTCATAGTTCAGTGACTCGAACTGGCACTGCAGTGTTTTTGGTACGCCTTGTACAGATCTCACTGAAAATCAGGTGGCTTGGTGTGTTTGTCCCTTGCCTTCCTGAAGTGTAATTGGATCGGACTGCACTAGACTGAGTGGACTTCAGAATGCACACAGGACCTGTGAGAGCTGGGAGGCCACTGTATGCTGTGATTTTTAAGTTGAATAAATAAGCCCACCCTTTCAGTGTACTTTGCTTTGTGAATTTCAGCATGAGATGTGTATTGCTCGTTACAGGCAAGTCCTGAATATTTGAAAGAAGGCAGAGAGCCCGTATGAATTGCAAAGTATCAGAAAATAGAGGAATGTTGTCTGTTTTTTAATGAGTTGAAAATGCTGCTACAGTAACTTGTTCTTTCTTTTAAATATGAGACGAAAGGAGTGATAGCTGTCTATGTATAAATATTAAGTTGCTAACTGCTAACTTTTCTTCCCTCTGCTGCACATGGAAATCAATTTGAGAGTACTGATAACTTTTCGGGCAGTGGTGGTCGTTATCCAGTATTCGGTGATGACTAAAATGTATTTATCCCGGTATTGCAGCAATATTCCACTTTATCTTTGTTGGTAAGACGTGCTCTGCATAGTAGTCAACTTCTCTTTTTTTCCTTTTTTTTTTTTTTTTTTTTTTTTTTTTTTCCCCTCTATGGAAGTTTTTCAGTAACTTTGGAGCAAGCTGGGCAGCCTTGCCTGCCAGCTGTAACCCAGACTGCTGGTCTGTGTTTCTCTGGCAGAGCACGAGAAACTGGAAGAGTCCCAGACTCAGGATAAGCACTACTTAGCCATAACCACAACATCAGTGTGTTATCTGCACTATTCTGACACTAAAAAAAAATCCAAAATGCAGCACACTGTACCTGCTACTAAAAGGAAAACCCTCCCAAAGTGGAAATTCACAGCTTGTGGCCTAAGGCTTCATCAGCCAGGTGAGTAAAGCTAAGCAAACAGCATTCTAAATCACACAATATTCTAACTTCTGGGGTTCGAGTGCATCCGTCACAGTATACATGCCACCATACACGAATCCAGGCTTTTCAGGCGTGTTGGAAGTTGCCTGACTGCCTCCCATGGCTGCTGTGTTGTACCGACCTGAACGATAAACGTTGCAAGGCAGTGTGCTTCCTTGCTCCGCAGCTGGTGTGCGAGGCCAGGTGTGTTTCTGAGGAGAGGGCTGGTTTGTGATTTATCCATCCTGCTAGGCTAGCAGTGGCAGGCTGGCAGCTATGCAAGCTGCCGATCCTGAAGGAGACTTTAAAATGGTTATATCTTTTAATAATTTCATTTATGTGTACGAAGAGACACCAAAGCTTGCTTTGGGGCTGGACCGGCATTTTTATATTTTTGTACCTCTACAGTGTGAGCTCTTAAAATAGCACAGTGCTGAACCAGTGATACTGTCCCTGTTAAATATGCTGGCTCAACAGAGTGTGGACTGAGACAAGTGAAGATGGTTCTTGACAGTTAATCATTTCAAGCTGTAATGCCTAAAAGGAAAGGAGCGATTCGCTGCCTTGCGTTGGATGCTATTTTTATCCAGGTTCTGCCTGTGGCTCTGTTTATTGTTCGACATTTAAGAGAGAGGTGTGGCCTGACCATACAGAACTGGCAGCCCAAAAGCTACCATGCTCTGGAGCTGGCTCTCGCCCACATTGCCTGCATGGCCTAGGGATGGCAATGTCTCCTCTTCCCCATCGGATAAAAACGCAGCAAAAAAAATCTGCTTATCTTGCAGGGTTGCTGGAAGGAATCATTAGTTAACAACTTTCAACTACTTTGAAGATGAAAAATGTTGTGGAATTCTTAAGTGTTGTTTAAATGGTCTGAGACCAATAAATCTTCCTGCCTTTCATGTTGTTTTTTTTTTTCATACCGCAAAAGCTTGTTCTAATTAGTGAAAAAATATCACAGCAACAATTAGTGCAAGTTTGATTGCTTAGAATAGGCCTTTGAGATATGCATAATGCTGAAATGTGTCTTTGCTGCTTCGAGTGGTCGTATTTTTAAACATTAAACTGCAGCTATGTTGAGAAAACAAAGTTCTCATCCCAAACAGAGGTGTGGGATTGAGGTGCCCGTGCAACATCCACCTTCATCTATACGCACATACGCTGTTCTCCTTGCTTCCTCCCAGGGTGTGGATGTGGCTCATACTCTCCTAGGTCATAGTTCTCACTTTTTGACAAAGTTTTGCAAAATCTCTTTGTGTGGTGCTGGCGGTTTTAAGGAACACGGTAAAAAGGGGGGGGGGAATCAGCAGTTGGAGTACTGTGTTCATTTTCAGAATGCCCCAAATGGTCCTGAAGCTTCACTATTAAACTGAAAGCAAGAAAGAACTAATTCTGTGACAGAAAGAGTATTACTTTATTTGCTAAAAATAAATACTAGAATATTTTATCTTCCCTTTCAGCTTGGGAGCTTTGGTCAGTATGCTGATGGACAAGAGCTTTTCTTTTTAGTTTCAAAAAATACACCTTTAGCTTGCAGGCTTTTACCCTTACCCCAGCCTGGCTGTAGGTTAAAGTTTTCATGTGAAAACATCCCAAAAGGAATCTCTGCTTCTCTCCAGGAGGGGAAGCTGGCAAAGCCTTGGGCCGGCGCTGTGGCTGTTAGTGTGCTTTTGGTGCAAATTCGGGGGTTTGTGTGCCCCCGGTTACCCCGCAATCACCCCCCCGTCAAACCCAGGATGGCAGTTCCCTCGCTGGAAGAATTTTCACCGTGTCGCTGCGGTGCGGGGGGTCCGGCGAGAGGAAACCCAGGGACCGCGGCCTGCGCTGCCCTCTGAGCCCAGCAGGTTCCCGGCCCCTCTGAGGAGCTTTGGGAGCTCCAAGGCGACCCGGCCCCCACGCCAGCCTCTCACAGACCTCCCACTCCAGAGCGGGCGGTCGGAGGAGGGAGAGCTGGGCGCTGCTCGCCCTCCCAACAGCAAACGCGCAGAGCCACCACCCTGCCGCGGCCTGCACCGCCACCAGCCGCGACAAGATGGCGGCACGGCGCCCTCGCGGCGCTACGCACGCACGACGGTGGCGCGCCGGAAGCGGAAGCAGGTCAGATTTCTGGCGGAAGTGGACGTTGTCCGGGGAGACGGAGCGCTGCACGGCCGGGACCGGGGCCGGGGTTGCGGCCGCGCCGAGGATGTGGCGGCCGCTGCTGCTGGCGCTGGCCTGCCTCGGTAGGGCCCTTCCTGCAGGTGGGCTTCGGCGTGGGCAGCCGCGGTGGGGCTCTAGGGGCCGGGCGGTGTCTCCGGGGCCTCCCCGGGGCGGGCGGTGCGCGGGGGGCCGGGGCTGGGCCGCAGCGCGGGGCTGACACCTTCCTCCCGGCGCAGGGGCGGGGACCGCGCAGGGCGGCGGCGAACCGCCGCGGTACCGGACGGCGGAGATGGCGGACGCGATGCTGGGCAGCGGAGCCCCCGCGCCGCAGCCCGTGGGGCTCTCGGCGGTGTCGGGAGAGGCCGGGGGCGGCCAGGAGCCCCCCGTCGCCACGGCGGGTTGCGATGCGGCGGCCGGAGGCGATGGGTGCGAGGCGGGGAGCGGCCCCGCGGCTGCCCCGGGCCCGGTGCTGGAGACGGTGCTGCCCGCGGCCGCCGAGGAGGCGAACGGCACCGACAGCGCCAGGGCTCCCAAAGTGACCTGCGAGGAGAGAAACGTCACCGGGATCCAGCGCTTCACGCTGCAGATCCTGAACGTGTCGGAGGTGAGCGGACGGGGGGAGATGCCCCCAGCACCCCGGGGCTGTTTCTTTCCCTGGCCTGGTGATTTCTTTGTGTAACGTGCTATCGGAAAGAGGAAGCGTCTGGGCAAGGAGGCCTTTGGTGTCCTTCTGAGCAGAAAAAAAGGGAGATAACAGCTCAGTCCCCGTGCTGTGAACTGTCAGCTTTCCTGCTGCGTGGGTTGTTGTCTCTCTGAAGTTGTTAACGGCCGGTACCAGTGCCTGTATCTCGCTTGTTTCTTGTAATGGATATGTGTCTAAAAATATATTCTCTTTTTTTAAGTAATAACCTTTTAAAACAGTTAAAAAAGGTTAAATGCACTTCTCCCTCTGTTTTAAAAATATTAAGTGAATGTGCAGCTACTTGATAAATATTGTCAGCTGTATAATTGGTTCCTGAGTGATGCATTCCCATGCAGGATTTGACTAATACCATTAAATATTAACTAATAATGTTAAATATTTTATTGTCCTTGTCTGTTCTCGTTCTGCTTTCTCTAAGGACCTGATGGAGCTGTTAAACCCAAACAGCAGCGACTGTACGTTAGTCTTGTTCTATACGCCGTGGTGCCGCTTTTCTGCCAGTCTGGCACCTCATTTTAATTCTCTACCTCGAGCGTTTCCAACACTTCGCTTCCTGGCCCTGGATGCATCTCAGCACAGCAGGTAACTTACACGTCCTGTGCTCTGCCATCAGTATATTTCCGTTAGCAAGTTGGGTGTTTTAAGAACAGCGAGTGACTTTTCTTTTTTTTTTCCCCCTTGTAAAGTGACAATTTAATTTAGTAAAAGTGACACTACCTGTATTGTGTCTCTTTGTTTCTTCCTCCAGTGGATTTCTTGTCCTTCATGCTTTGTGTTTGCTTTTTGTTCACCAGTTTATCAACTCGATTCGGAACCGTGGCTGTACCCAACATCCTGCTTTTCCAAGGTGCTAAACCCATGGCTAGGTTCAATCATACAGACAGAACGCTGGAGACACTGAAAGATTTCATTTTTAACCAGACAGGTACGGAACTCAGCCCTGAGGCGGCAGCAGGAAGAACAGTCTGGCTTCTGCCTCCAACCTGGCCTTCCCTCTCCCTGCTGTTTGTTCTTTAAAATGGATTTTATAAAGACCCTGAGAGGACCCAGCAGAGGTTTATATTATCCGTTGTGGCAGCGAGCTGGATTTCAGGACCTGCTGAAAGCCGAAACCCAACCGCCTGGGCTGCTGTCCCGGAGCGGAGGAAACAGCGGGGTTTGGCTGGGGGGTGCTGCACGGATTGAGCACACCTTCCTGCTCAGGTGTCTGATTTGGGAATAAAGGCAGATGAACCTTGGGATTGTTGCCGGAGCCGAGTAAGGCTGACAGCAGCTGGGGTAGAAGGTGGTTTCGGCTCTTGTGCTGAAGGAGCAAAAGGATTCCAGTTTCCACCATCTGTCCACGTTGAGCTCGGCGCCAGCAGCTCTCTGGCTCTTTGGTGGTGTGTTCTAGACAGAAAGAAAAAAACCCGTGCGTAGGCTTGTGAGGGCCTTCATCAGAGGGCTAATACAGCAGAAATAAAGAAAAAAAACCTTCACCAAAAAAAACCCAAAACCAACCAAACAAGAAAACAAAAACACAAACGGCTGTGCTGTTGCGGGACAGGAGAAACCTTCTGCTATTATGAAAATACCCTTAAAAATCACTCGGTTTTTATGTGAGTAAACTGTGTCCTAGGTGTACGTTAACACACAAGGATCATCTCGCCAAAGCCCAACTGTACGTGTGCCTTAGTCTGAGAACAGGAACAAAGCTCCAAATCAACCGACTTCTCTGTATTGAATGACTTTTCCTGGCGTTGATCGAGTGCTTTCTTTTTTAGGCATAGAAGCTAAAAGCGACGTGGTTGTGACCGAGGAAGACTGGGAAGGCCCGCTGCCTAGCGTGCTGACAAAAGGCATCGACTGGCTGCTGCTGTTCTCTCTGCTCTTCCTGGCGAGCTTTGTTATGTACGCCACCGTTCGAACGGAGAGCATTCGCTGGCTGATCCCGGGACAAGAGCACGAGCATCAGGAATAGTCGGAGATGCTGAAAGAGGGACAGAATTTCCTGCTTATTGGTAAAGCAGGAATTTGTATGGACTAGAAGTACCTAAGAACAAACTGTTGAATTTGTTGGTTGTAATTTATAATCTTGACTAAAAATCTGCTTTATTTATCAATCGCTGAGTCTGTAAAAAAAACCAAACTCCTGGTGATTAACGTGGTAAGTAAACAAATATGAAAAAACATGAACAAATATTTATTAAGCTGCTCTGATTGGCTTGTTTTTCATGGACTTTAATGTAAATAGGTGATGCAGTTCTACTTCGCTCTTCTGAAGAGGTCGCTGAGCTTTGCAGATGAAATAAGGTTTTTACAGTGCCTGGCCCTGTGTGCGGGGCACTGCTTGGCGCAGGAGCAGGGTTGCTTCGGCTCTGGTGGAATCGGGATCTTTTGCAGATCCTACAGATGTTATCAGCTCAAGCTTCAACATCGATGGGCTGTGGAATGAGGATGGCACTCAGGTCGTGCTCGTGTCTTCTGAAATAGTGACACTTCAAAGGGACACACTGGTGAAGAGTGATGTTACTCAGTTTAATTGCCGGTAAAATGAACTAGGAAGAAAAAAATGTTTTTAAAAATAGTGTACTTCAAATGAATTATTCCATTGTTGATATTTTAATAGTGGGTATACCAGCAATAATAACAACTCAAAAGCGTGTTGTACAGCCCTTGACGGGGTGACTGTTTCCCACCTTGGGTGCTGGTTTCCCCGTTCACTGTCTTCTATGAATTTTGACTTAGTGGCTGTTCTTTAGAACATTTAGAATAACTTCCAAAGCTCACCTCATTACTTTTGTGTGTATATACACAGCTTAGTTACCACATTCCTATAGAATTAAATTGAATTTGTTGTCCTAAATCTTTTTTAAATAAATCAGGTTTTTAGTGTAACCCTTTAAGTCAGTTCTTACAGGACTGACAGCCTGCAATGTCCGCAGTGCGGATCACCTGCCTACATTTGTAAGGTCAGTCTTGAGGTTTATTTAAATTTCTGCCGGCGTGTTTGCTGGTTGCACAGTCTGCAGCTGAGACGGCATAAATAATTTACAGGTGATTTATTTATAATGAGTATGGAGGTCTTTGAATAAGGTATGGGCTGGTATGTTGGGTGTTTTTTGGATTATTTGCATTTCCACAGGGTGGAGGCTTGCCTTAGTACCTCGACAGGATCCTCTCCAGTGCCAACTAAGAAGAAACAAAGACAGTCAGAAGATGTATTGTTTGACAAAGAGCTCATACCCCTGTAACATAATTCTTCAGATATTTTTCAGGTGGCCGTATCTTTCCCCTTTGGAATTAAAAAGAAACTTCCTTTGTATTGAGAGGAAACTGCACTGATAAAACTTTGGTATTGTAGAAGATAACGCCAGGAAGTATTTTATTAATAAAAGTTCAATATTTTGAACAATCCATGGAGCATTCTTGCTTCTACCTTCCGGACCCTTGGAGGGGCCTGGGGGCTGGTTTCTCCCCGGGAATCACCTCCACGAGCGATGTCTCTAAAAGCAGCGATGCCCCTGCTCGGGGAAGTGACCATTTCAGCCGCGCACCGCCTCCCTCCGCAGCCCCAGAACCGGGGGCGGCTCCTCCCGGCGGAGGCGGGGCCGGGCCCGTTCGTTCCGGCGCGGCGCGGGGCCATGATGCCCGGTGGCGGGGCCGGGCTGCGGCGGGCGCTGCTGGGAGCGCGGCGGGCGGCGGGAGCGGTGCCGCGGGGAGCGGCGGGGGGCAGCCCCGCGGCCATGGTGAGGGGCGCGCCCGGGGGGGGTGCGGGAGGGGGGCTTGGGGCCGGCCACTCCTCCCCCCCGCTTCCCACGGTCACCCCACGCGAGGATTTTTTTTTTCATTAAGCTAATAACTGACCCTCAGCCTTCATGCATGAATTATTTTGTACTAATTATTTTTTTATGCAATTAATGATGCTTTCTCCCAAATGACTGTTCCCCGCTGCACAGGTTGGTCCCTCCGTGTCCGTGGGTCCCGTGGGGTTCTCCCGGGCACTCGGTATTTCCGCACCGGTTCCCACACCGGCCTCGCTGCCCGTCCTTGGTGGGGTGGGTGCTGTGTCCCCGGGCGCGGTGCTGTGGGTGCAGGACTGTGACACTGCAAACGGCATCTCCCACCTTCTCCTCTTCTTCCTACGAGCAAATTTCTGCTGATTTCTGCTCTGTTTCCAGGTTGTGATGGGTGCGCGGGTCTCAGGCTGTGACCTTCACGACGTCTTTCTAAGCAAAATGCTGCAACTGCTTTGCTCTGGCACCTCCAGCAAACTCCATATTTAACCTCTGCAAATTAATTTCAACTCGCAGCGTTGCCTCGTTAACGCCGGTGTGTCTAGGCGAGGCCTCGGGAAGGTGACGGCAGTGTCCCTAAAGCCACCAGAACATCTCCGCTGCCAGCCAGGGGAGTGGACTTTGTGCCGCCTCCTGGACTTTGCTGTCTCCAAAAAACCCACCCTTATGTTTTTTGGAAATTAGCCTACTCATTTCATCTCTTGCCAGGTCAAATCATACATTTCGAGACAGCTGTTTGCTTTGCCCATTTTTGTATGTGCTTGGAAAAAAGAGGAATATAAGAAATTCATGCCTGCTGTTGCAGTTATAGCAACACCAAATCCAATATTTCTGTTCCTGCAAGTCCAAAGTTGTGTTTGAAGCATAAAGAACCTGAACTGGTTCATTGTGGGACCTGTAAAACCCCTCTCGTGGCTGGGTGTATCCACCCGAAGACAAGCAGTGGCAGTGGCACTGTTAGATTGATTTACACTTTGGGGTTGGGATGGATTGGGGGGGTTTTTGTCCCTTAATTACCGGTGAAAATGCTGCTCCTTGGCCTTCCTGCATCTCACAGGTCGCGTCAGTGGCGTTAATTCCGGCTCTGCTCGGGCTCGCAGCCCCATCTGGTGGCACTGGGCGGCTGCCGGGCTCCGCAGCAAAGGCAAAACCCCTCCGGAGCCGGCGGCGGGTCCTGGCAGCCCTCTGATGCCGCAGGGATGCTCTGCAGCAGAGCTGCTCAGCCCCGTTCGGGAAGCTCCCCCAAACCTGCGCTGGGTGCTGAACGGACTGAAGCAGCCTGGATTTTGCTGTGCTGGGGAAAGTTCTTCCTGCTGGAGTGTTGTGGTCAGAGTTTGAGACCCATCCGTTAGAATGTGTCGGCTGAGTGCTCATGCCCTGAGTCTCTGCTTGCGGGAAGAATATCAAACCTCTTCCAAACGCCCCGCAGAACCTTCCTCCGGGTCTGGCTCCGACCTCCTGCTCGGCTCAGGCACTGGTTCGGATATTTAAGTGCTGTGTAATTAGTGCTTGTACCGGTAACTTGTCACTTCCCCTAGCTGTGTCTGTATTGTCAATTTTTTTTATTTTTATTGTTGTTAAAAGCTCGTTGCTTGTAGAACTCTGCGGCGTGCACTCCTTTAAATCCATTCCTGCTTTTTTAGGAATAGTAAAATTCAAGCTAGGTAGAATACAACCTCCCGGTTTGCTTCTCTCTTTTGAAACAGATATTCCCCGATGTCCCTTTTAATGTCCTTTTAGCCTTATAATTGTACATTTAGCATGTCATGTAAATAACCCTTTATTTATAGGACAGAGTGGAATATTTGAAAATGAATTCAAGTGTTCAAGCACCTGGATAGTTCAGGTGAATGTGGGTGTGCTGGTGTCCGTGTTCATTCCTCTGGGACTCCCTGCTGCTTTCGCTGGTTTTGTACAGAAGCGTTTACCCGAAATTAACTGACCAAGCAGAAATGGGGTTTCTGGGCTGGTTACAAATTACAAACACTATGAAACCGTCCAGTGAATTTTCCACTTCTGTACCTTTCTACAATACATAACCGCAATTTCATCGTGTGGTTTTCTTATTGTTGTAACAAAAGTGAACCTCAGCCTCACTCGGATCACGTTTGTTGTTTTTTTTTCCCCTCGATAGTCTTCACAGTCTCACTGGTTGACGACAGAGGAGAGGAACCAGGTTCTACTCGATCTCAAAGCTTCAGGCTGGTCTGAGGTGGGCGAAAGAGATGCCATCTACAAAGAGTTCAATTTCAAAAATTTTAATCAGGTAATTATTGTTATTTACCACTTTTAGTATAAAGGGAATGCAGTCGCTTTCGTTTCCATACCATCCTGATGGGAAAATATTTCTGTTCAGAAGTTGGGGAGTATCTGTGTGGGGCCAGACCCTGTTGGTTTGCTCCTGATCCCATCAGGGGGAGTAAATTCATTTGGTTTTGTAGTTGTTGAGTAGATTTGTCCTAATAGTACAATTTCTTTATTATAATATTAGGGTCAGGGTCGCTACTATCAGATTAAACAAATAATATTTGATCCTGATGTTTTTTTTTCATTACTAGCACTTGTAAATGAATGCTGGGAATACATCGCTGCTGGACAGCGGGGTTCGTTTTTGTTGGAGAAAAACTGGAAAAAAAATGGGTAAATATAAGAGCAGAAACTTTAGGGAAATAAATGGGGAGAACATGATTTGTTTCACCTGTAAGCAGGAAGGCAGGGTTCTGGAATATTCTTGAATGAATCATTGTCGCCGATCTCGCGGGGTCGTTGGCACGGCAGGCTGCTGGTCACACCCGGGCTTTGTTCGAGCGGTGGCTCTGGCTGAGCTGCTGCTTTTCCTCGCTGCCGGAGGGACGCAGCCAGCTCCAGGCTTTGCTGGCGTGTGTGGGGACCAGGCACCGTGCTGGGAGATGCTTCTGTACATGGCTGAGCCCAAACCCAGACCAAGATAATTTTTTTTTAATTTATTTTTAATTTTTTTTTTTTTTAGGAAATCACAGTGAGTTAGATGAACAGCAATTTGTGAGGCTGGCTCTTTGTTTTTTCCTGTACATTTTTTCCTGGCTTGCATTTGAAACCTGAGCATTAATGCAGAACAAATAAAACTATCAGATAATCCAGAGGGCGAGGAGGGAAACCTGTGAGAGGGAGCACACGTGAAACCGTGGTGAGATGTGCCGGCAGCTCCTTGGAGAGCTCCAGCAGCCAGGAGACAGAATTAACTCTCAGAAAAGTTGAGATGTTCAGCCTTTGTGCTTCAAATAGTCACGAAACGGCAGCTCTGCCAGGGCATGGTCAAAGGCTTTGTTGGTTCAGCACAACTAGAAATGACTTTTTTCCCCAAAGTTGATAAAAAAGTGGGTTTGCACACTGTAAAGGGATGAGTCGGCTTCATCAGAGGGACTTAGGGAGTCTGCCAGCAGATGGGTCGAGAGACCCATTGGTGTGCCCAGCAGCAGATACCTAGAAAACCCATCGCTTTGGCAAAAAATTGCAGTCGTTTTTTTGATTGCGTAGATTTATCTTACTAGATAGGCAGATATTTGTATGTCTTCCTGATGTAAAGATGGACGAAGCTCATACCAGTGTAGGAAATGTTTAAATATGATCTTCAGTAAATGATGAAGTCTAAATTTATGCTTCTAATATGTGTCATCTTTCAAAGGACACTCTCATCAGTGCATACCACTGGAATTGTTTGGGAGACACTGGCGCGGTCTCTGTCATCCTTGGATGCCCGTCCCGGATGCCGGGTGAGGCAGGAGCGGGAGCAGAGGCTGGAATTGGCCCCAGAAGGGACGGGTCTGTGCCCAGGCGGGAGCAGGAGCTGGGGCAGGGGGATGCCCTGGGCGGCTCTGGTTTATCGGGGTTATACGGGAGTATCCAGGGCAGAGTTTCACCCGCGGGTTTGTAGGAACCGGCTGCAGTGTCCCCTTTGGCGGCTGTGGAGGGCAGGAGCCGATCCTGTTAGAATGCTGACCCGAGGGGATGCTCAGAGCTGGTGTCAGGAGACGAGGGTTTGCCTTTCGAGAAGTTGAAGCTGAAAGTAAATTAAAATTATGGACGTATGCTTATTGATGCTTCTGTTCATCGTACCTACCAGTAAATACTGTGTGTATTACGGGCCAGGGAGCGAACGACGAAAGCAGAGCTGTACCTGTGGTGTGCTTTGGGAGAATTTAGTCCTGCAATGAGAAAAAATGAACTTGCAGGTACAACTTCTTTACTTTCACGTAATAAATACTCTGTTTACATTATTGAAAGTGCAAATATTTAGTAAAAATCAGAGGACTGAGAAATATAATTTCCTTGGTGATCTTCCTGCTGCCTTTTACCGGCGGCGTAAAATCAGGTGTGTAAAAAAAAAAAAACCAACAAAAAGAGTGGCTGAGCTGACATGAAAGGTATTCCAGATTTATGCTTTGCAGATGATATTGGTATGATTAATGTATTCATTGCGTTTTTTATTGCTTCTCGCAGATAACGTTCATGATGCATGGAAAATTCTGCGGCTTTACAATCGATGCCAGGTTTACAAAGCCTGTGTGTGTCAACAGATGTTGAGAATATAAACACGACTTTTATTATAAAGTCGCGCGAATGTGTAGACATGAGCTCGGTTTATGTATATTATTTTCAGCACGAGAATGAAATGAAACTTCTGTGAAAGGAGAGTTATTTAGATTCCTGGAGCTTTCAGGCTGAGATTAGCCGGGTGGAAAGCGCTCAGCGATGGGCTGCCTCTGTGCGGCTGGCAGGCTAACGGCGCTCCGGGATCAGGGAATTAGCCTGCAACCCGGGACTTGAAAGCGCTGGTGCTGTTTGTTAGGCTGAAGATACAGCCTATCAGATGGGCTTTGGGAGGTACAATTCTCTGAAGCAAACTGGAAACCAGCCTGGGGTCCCAGCTGGGAGCCCTTTGCTGGTTACGTTGCTGTGGGTGCCCACCACCCGCTGGTCCCAGCATCCTGGACTGGTCAGCGCTGGTGCTGGGTCCTGCTCCGTGTTCCCGTTGCCTTTAGCGTGAGACAGGTTGGTGGGTGGTCGGAATCTTGGATAAAATAGAAAATACACCAACAGTGGGGGAAAAAATGCAAATGCAACTCAACTGGAGAGGAGAGCACCTGGTCTGAAAGAGCTGGGCTGGTGGCACCGGTGCGTCCGTTCCTCCTTGCATCTTGAGTTGCTGCGTGTTGTTGCCGGTGAACAGCAGGTAGGCAACGGTGAGTTAAAATCAGAGTTTTTACCTCCAGGACCCTCGCCCAAGAGCCCCCCGGTTGAGTCTCTATTCCAAGGAGCATCTTCTCGGCAGAAACCTCTGGCCATGAGCGTGGTCTTGGAGAGCGGGTGGGCTTGGAGCATCCCTGGGGGGTCCTGAGCCCTGCCCCGTGCTGGGTGCCTCCGTGAACCTCGCAGCCACCGCAGGGACCTTCCTCGGGGCTTCTTTGCTGATCTTCAGGGAAGAGATGAGCAGCTCGTGAGGCTTTTGGGCACCATGGAGCATCACGAAGGGACACTCTTGGCCGTCCGTGTCTTTGTGATGCTGGAACAAACCATTTCTCTTCCAGCTTGGAGCAAGCCCTCTGCTTCCAGTCTGCCCAGGAAAAATTAGGAATCAGGATAGAAAGTTAATTTATTCCTCCAGACCTTGCTGGTTTACACCTCTAGACCATGCTGGTAACTTCTACCAATTATCATTCTGCAAACTCAATAAAAAAAGCTGCAGAAATGTCGGGACTGATGTTAGAAGTTGGTCATGGAGGGAGGGAAGGGTTGCTGAGGACCTGGCCAGTGTCTTAGGAATTTCCGTGGATTTTCCCATCATTTCAGGTCAGTACACCTCAGGAGGGGTGATCCTGCGAAGGGGACAGACCTGGCTCAAAAATCAGAATTTCCCCCAGGTGTAGATGCGAAGGGCTGCAGGCGCGGGGTGCTGGGCGCTGCTCGTTTTTGCCAAATGCGCAGGAACATCCTGACTCTGAGATTTCCATGTCTCTCGTCAAAGTTGGTTGGATTTGACCAGAGGGTTTAAGGGGCAACTGCCTGTGTGATTGCATTTCCTTCAGTAATCACGCCAAGGCAGCAAACGCAGTTAGGAAATTACAGAGGTGGGCGTGTGTGCTGATGGTCAGGTTCAGCATTTACAGCTGCTTTCTTTTATGGGGTAAGTTTTTAATTAAGGTTGCTTTTTTTTAAAAAAAAAAAAAAAATCCTGTAGGAAGTCTCCGTGAGAGCTCTAACGTCATTTTATAAAATGACAGGAAATCAAATGCTCTTCGAGGTTTAAAAGCTATTTTAAATGACGTGTTTTGGGGCTGCAGGACACAAGCGAAAGATGAGCCTGGGCGGAGGGGACGGTGTGGGGACGCTTCAGAGGACGGTGTGCCCCGTGTGTGTTTCGTTGCGGTTGTGGACTCTGGGTTTTTGAGAAGTACGTAAAGGTGTGCAAAAAAGATCCAGAATAGTTCAACAAATTATTATTGTCACTTTGCATTTCCTTTCTAAATTTTCTAGCTTTCTTGCTTGAAATCCAGGAAAAAAATAAAATCGAGCGTCTTACAGTAGATGCCTTTTTTTTCCCCCTTATTGAAACACCAATTATTTACCTTTAACTACAGGGAGACAAGCTCAGATTTGCCCCTTTATATTGAGCATCCTTGTTGTAATACCACATCCGAAGGCGTTTGGCGGGATGTGCAGTGAATATTCTTTATTTATTTTGATGGTGGGACCTGGTTCCAGTCCCTGTAATGCAATCTGTGTCCAATCTTCCTTTTTCTGCTCCTGGCATGTTGCTTTGTCTTCTGCATTGATCAAAGATTGGAAAAATTCAATTTTATATACGTAGGCGGTGTATTTCATTGCCACTTTATGTTCTTAATCTTTTGGCTGAAATACGTCCACACCTTTCACGTATTGAAAACATAATATCCTCTAACCTACAATCTGCAGAGTTAAAATGAATTTTACCTTAAATATTCGGTTGTGGGCCACATCTCCAGCTTTTTATATGCCACAGTGGTCTTGTGGGTGTTTTTTTTTTTCTTCTCCATTGTCTGATAGTGAGGTCATTTTCAGTCCTCTGAGATATTTTATTCCCAGCCAGATGCGGGCCATATATTAAAAGTAGCACCTGTGGCTAATATCACAGCAGCTTACCATAAATTTACATGGTAACTAGGATTATATCTGTCAAGACTGTTAAAAAATGTCTAGATTTAATTTGATTTCCAGTATTGAAGGAGCTCTCCAACATTTTGCTTCATAACTATATTTTAAAAGTTAAAATCGCTCCATTGTTAAGTTTTATAGCACTCCCAGTGCCCATTAAGTTGATTTGTTAAATGGGGGTCAGAATAAAGCAAGTTGGCTGCGGGAGGATCGGAAACCAACCCATTTGTGACAAATTTAGTCCTCGCGTGTGAATCTTCTCGGAGCCCGGGGACTGATTGGATTCAGGTGCAGCTTATGTCGGTTGTGTTTAACCTCAAAGCCCGGGCAGCCTCAGCCCCGGACCGTCCCTCCTGCTAATCAAAGGACAAACCTGTTTTCATGCATTTTTGGGGGAATTGCGATTTTTAATGTAGTATCAGTCCGCGTGCCCCCTCTGCTAGAGTTTGGCTGTCTAATAAATTATTATTTTTTTTTTAACCCGCCTAGGTAGGTGCTGGTTTTCATATAGTTTTTCCTAAACTGCTTCGTTTTCCATTATCCTTTGAGTCCTCTCCCATATGCTGTGATTTGTGCACCTGCAAAGTTATGAAGGTATTTCTTTTGGTAGTTATGTTGTTCACCGACTTCCCCGCGTTCATGAATACAATAACCAATTTACTATAAATCAGAATTATTTACGAGCGGGTTTACAGAGTTGAGAAAATCTTTGTCTTTGAAAATAATGAATTTCTGGCGGATCTGGCTGTTGACATTTTCCTTTATTAGAAACTGATAGTGACGTTTTGGGGACTGGCAGAGGTTAACCCGCAGGCTGGAGCAGAGGGAATGAACGGGCTCAAGTGCCTTGGAGCGGAGCACGGTGAATGATTCCTGGATGGTCACACCTTCCTCGAGTTTATTCTTGTGATTCAATAACGCTCTTGCCTCCGAGTCAGAGGGTCAGGGTGCGGCTGTGGGACAGGGATGTGGTCCAGCTGCCCGCAGAGGAGCTCCGGGTCTGGGGGAAATGGAAAGGGAATTTTTGGGGAGATGGCTCATTTGGGAGCTTACGAGTCTCCTTCCCTGGCCAAGGAGGAGGAGGAGGAGATGATGCTGGTGCCCTGCTCAGTGTGTCCCATTTCCAGTGATGCTTCCCGTTAACTGGTAGCCAGCAGTTTGCTGCAGGTGGGAAATTGTGCAGAGCTGGGACATCTGTAGCAGTGGAAAATTTTGGGGGAGATGGCTTGTTTGGGAGCTTACGGATCTGCTTCCCTGGCTGAGGAGGAGGAGATGATGCTGGCGCCCTGCTCAGCATGTCCTGTTTCCAGTGATGCTTCCAGTTCAGTGGCAGCCAGCGGTTTGCTGCAGGTGGGAAATTCTGCAGAGCTGGGACGTCCGTAGCGGTGGAAATATGTAATTGGGTTGCACCTAGACAGGAATGAAATCCGTGGTGCTGGGAGTTGGGAAATAGAGGATTTGTTTTCTGCTCGTGGCCGGTGTGGCTGGTGGGGCACAAAACCATATGTAGAGCCACCCGGTTCTCCAGAATATTTTCAGACCAATGTTTTGCAATTCAGGCAGGTGATGAGCAGCGATTCCTCCTCTTCGTACTGGGGGGATACCTCGTCTCCACGTGTACAGATCCCACCACCCTTGTGTCCCATCTCATTACAGTCCCAGTGTCACCATCGTCATGGCAATGCCACCACTATCGGGCTGCCAGGATTATTTACAATGTCACAGCATTAATCATATTTAAACAAAATTAATCACGTTTAAATTGAAGACTCGGGGTGGGCACGTGTCCTTCATCCCCTCCATCGCAGGTGTCATAGGAGCTGCATCAGTTTAATTTTTCTTGGGACTTAGCTGTAATGAGGGATGCTCGTTTTCCTGATGAGCTGAGTCGTGTTTCTCCCTGCAATAAACCATTACTTGATTGTTTGTAATTCCTGGGGGTGGTGGGGTTTCTAATCGCTGAGTTTACCCCACCGGGCAGACCTGTTGTATCTCTGTGTGAGCAGGACACTGCTTAAATCTGCCCAGCTGACCGTTGGCTGCTCTCCGGTTGGCTCTTACACGGTTACTTTCCTTCAAAGACGGATTTATTATCACTCAAGTAAAAATTCTTACAGCGTTTGCCTTATGCTCGCTTCATGCATTGATCTGAAAGTGCAAAAGAAATTATTTGTCAAATGCCTTTTGGATTTCACGAGCTGTCTCTTAGATTCAGAGGAGGAGAAATGTTTCTCCTTTTTTTTCGGCTGCGCAAATGGATTGTTCACTCTGAATTAAACAGAACCCGGGTTCTGTCAGCCGTGCGGGCACGTGTACCGAAAGACAGTGGATGTGAGCAGGGCAACTGGGTTTTCACTGAAGTCCAGACTCTTTCCTTGTTCAACCACCTTTGGAAAATGTCACAATTTTGAACGCGGTTGGACACCTTCCTTGGGGAAAACCCAGGTGAGGCTGGTGCTGCCCTTCCTGAAGAAGGTGGTCACTCAGGATAATGTTTTGTCTTTTCAGTGAAGGGAACCTGGTGTCTTGCAACTCTTGATGCATTAAAATTTATTTTAATGAGGGTGCTGGAAAGATGCTGATTAAATGCGAACAACACATGGCTTAATCTTTCGCATCGCCTTGCTTTTGGAATAACTCCTGGCTGCGTTTTCCAACCGTTAATTGCCTTTTAGTCTAGCAGCAATCACTTTCTCCTACTCCCGTGAAGAACAGACACGCTTTGGGATGTTATCCTCTGCAGTTGTAATTAAAAATGGACTCTGCCTGGCAGAATCAACTGAAATAAATCTACAACGCCCCTATTTCCAAAAAATTAACCATTACTGGCCAAAAGCACATCAAACCCACTTAGCGGACATCCGTTAATCCGGCGGTGAGCCGTGTCAGGCTTTAATGCACACTGTTTTACACGTTCAGGGGTTTGAAGTCGCGGGCCGGCGCTGACCTTTCGCATCTGCCTCTCTCGCAGTAGGAATCTCCGCTCGCCGCTCCCCGTCAGGGCGGATTAACGTGACGAAGTGCAGCGCTTCTGCTGGCTGCAATTTCGGGTTTTTGATCAGAATTATTTCTTTCACAAACAATCACGTTGGGCTAAAATGTTACATCTGCTCTGACAAGCCACTGGCGGGGACGACGTTTATCGGGGTGAGGCGGGTGTGATTTTTGTAGTTCCTCTTTTATAAAGCTGTAGACCCACTTCACATAGGTTTTTTGGGGAGAGCTTCCCTTCTTCTTCTTCCCCTTGCCCTTTTCTTCCTTTAATTTTGTTGAAAAGTTGCTTTGGACAAACACAAAGCTGGCTGGGATGTCTGAAGGGGTTTGGTGGGGAACGTCCCGATGAGCGGGGAGCCCGGTGCTGAGTCAGCACCATTGGGTTTATTTATTGCCAACGGTGCTTTGTAGGAAAACGTTTTTTTATTGCTAGGATCAGAGGTCGTGATTTCATGATCTAGTGTAATTTTCCTTGTGCTGAGATGAGAGTAGCAGTAGGCAGTTAAATTATGTCTGTGTATGAGCAAGGTGGCTTTGGTTGGGAGAATCTTTATTCTGTGGTCCCGTGGGTGGGTGCTGGTAGCAAGGAAAAATGCTTTTAGCTGTACAAGCCCATGATGTTGGGTTTGTGCTTGTGTCTTGTAATGCCCAATCTAATAAAAAACCAGAGTGTACAAAGGGTTTCCCTTTGTGGTGTGCTCATATGAATTTCTAAAAGAAGTTCGATGTGCGCTGGAGGACTCAGAATTAGTGTTTGCCTCCCCTTGTGAGCCCATCTCTGCGTTCCCAGATGTATCCATTTGGGTTGCCCAGAGGAACCCTTATGCCTCGGTAAAAAAACAACCAACAAAAAAACCCAACTCATGGAACCTCTCAAAATGTTACACATGGGGTGTACTCTGCCCCTCGGGGCACACGGAGGGGTCTGAAGACTAGAATGTCAGGTGTAGGTTGTCTGTCTGAGTTGTTGGCAGTTCAGTGAGCTCGGTTTTGATGATGTACATTTGCCTAGCCGCCGTTGGCCATTTCTCCATGACCTGCTCCAGCCATCCTCCCAAATACCAGAGACGGGCGATGACTCACAGGTCTGGGTGACCTTCAGATCCCGTAGGGAACAGCGGGCATGGCACACCAGGCAGGGTGCCCGACTGCTCGGAGCCTGAAGGATGCCCCAAAGGGAAATGTGTTGTCTGGGAAGGTACTTGATCTCTCCTTTTTTTTTTTTTCAAAGGATCTGTTACTTCTAGACTTAAAATGTCTGTCTGCAAAATAATATTTGAATTTTATAGTGCAATATAAATTAAAAGGTTGCCAGTGCTGGCCCAGGGGAGTCTCCTGCTGAGTTCATTGCCCCCATGGACCATCTGCTCTCTTCTGCTATAAGGTGTCCAAACCTGAAGCCCCATTCTGACAATACAGTCGGATGCTTTCAGCGGCTCAGTTGAGTGAAATGATCCCCTGGCTGGATCTGCAGTAAACCTTCCTTAGTTTACTTTATTTCACAGCTTTAGGTCTTCTCAGATTCTGGCTTGGCCAAGAGGGTGATGGGAAGACCTCTCCAAGTTCCTCACACCTCCACCATGATTTCTCTGTCGCGTGTTTGAATTGTTGACCTTGTCGTTAAAAAACCCAAACCGAAACACAAAAATTGGTGTGGTGGGTAGGAGGATAGTGGAAGATGAAATAGTCGCGAGACCAGTCGCTTCTTCTCTTAATCCGTCATGAAGCAGTGCCTTTCTTCTCACTCTTTGATGTTTTCTTAGGATCATAAATGACAGAGATTTGCAGGATTATCAGAGGCAGGATATGATTGCCCTTGGATACTCATCAGAGAAGATCTTGGATATTAAACCGGTAGCAGGTGTAATCTTGGCCAAAAGACCACGGAGAATTTTGTCTGAGTGCTCCCTATGGTATCAACAGCATGTACAGCACGTGAACTTCATTTGCACATCTACGGAATGAAATCATTCCTTCCCATATGAGTAAAAAGCAACATGGGGGAAAGCAGCAGTATTTTGTTCTGCTTTGGCCAGATCTGTTCCACCCAAAACGTGCTGCGTTGGGATAATGAACTTCTCCGTTCATCTGCACCGTGCCTGAGCTCTAGAAAAGTCAGAGGACTTGGACACCTTTTTGAAGTGGAGCATTCACTTAAATTAATTCTTATTTGGTCTGGTTTACAATGGCTTCGTGTCGTGGGCTGGCACCGTGCGATCCAGGATGGTTTGTCACCCAAGCGGCAGCATCCTTGTGCAGCACGAAGCCCATCGGGGAGCAGCGTGCCTTAGCGGGGGTTCAGGTGCCTGGATTCCAAAGGTTGGAACTGGGGACTCACTGCACCTCGGTACTGGTTTATTTTTATAGTGGTTTGTGTGATGGCTTTAGTACAGTACAGCCAGGGGATTGATTTGCTGGGCCAAACATTTGCTTTAACAAGTGAAATTATCATTGTTCTTCCAGTTGCTCAGCCGAGAGAGTTTATTATTGTAAGTGGCTGATTGCTTTAGCAGGTGCTCTGTTAATGGGGGCTCCGCTGTATTATTTTATGTTTTTGGTTAGGGTGCAAAAAGCTCGTTTTAAAAAGTCGTGTTTCTTGAAACAGTGATTTTATTTGGTGTAAACCTCCCAAGTGCAACCTTTCTATTCTATTTTTGAGCACAGAGCACACAAATGGCTGGGGAGGTGGAGAGCCACATTTAGCTGACTACATGGATGGAGGATTTCCTCTGTGTTCTAGTTCAGTCCTGAAACCTGGGATTATTTTCTTTCTTTTTCTTGAAACTCTAATTTAGAGTTCTACATTTTTTAATAAATAAAATAAAATGATATTTATGAGTCTATGTTTACCTAGAGTGCAGAGGAACTGGGAAAAAGAGGGGAAAACCAGCATTTGTTTTGAATATTTCTCCATGAAGTGGTGTATCACAAATGCCATGTGATCTCATTCCAGGTTTGGTTGGGATTTAGGATGTCTACTTATTGTGCCGTAGTCTTTATGGGCAACTATAATTATTTTTATCTACCTATAAGCAAATTAATATATTTTGGAATATGGTTGTATTGACCCAGTGGAGCCTAGGCTTGAGACTTTTATCACGCCCAGAAAGAAGTTTTTATGTTGCCCAAAGACACCTCCGTGTTCTCTGACTTGTACTCCATGAAGTCTATAAATCTTTTTGGTGGGACAGGTGATTAGTTTTGGTGTGAAGTCTGTTCATTGAATCACCGGGAATATTATCTGCGCTCTGTTCATGAAACCCAGGTGCGATCACTTACTGTAATAAAAAATGAGAGTAGGAAAAACAATCCTCAGCACCGAGGCTGCTGGAAAAGTCAAGAGGTGACGAGGAAGAAGGTAATAGGTGTAACTTCGTATCATATTGTCACCGGTATGAGAAAAATAGCTCTAACTTCGGCAGTTGTGAAAATCCTGATATAGACAGGCTTAGAAAAGCTGACCTTGAGGTTTGTTGTGCAGATTGCACGCGAGGGTGTTTCCCACACTTGGCAAAGGGAAGAGGAAAGCAAAGCCAGGAGAAGGCTTTAAGAGCAGGTCAGCGCGCTCTACCTTCCTCTTCATCCCTTTTCCTTCATCGATCTGGGCCCCTTGGCCTTAGCAGAAGATTTGTGTTTGTTTTCCAGACCAGGTGGATCTCAGATGGGGCAATTTGCGCTTGCACCTGCTTTGGGACAAAGTGATGTCATGGCTTAGGTCAGTGCTGAGCTCCGAAGATGACACCTTTGCTGGGACCTCTTTTGGAGAGCTGCACCTCGAGCATCATCGGGATGGTGTCACGTCTAGTGCCGCACCTGGGCTGGATCATGCCGAGCGAGTGTAAACTTCGAGTTTGGGCTTTTCCTGGGACAACATTCCTGGAATTGCCTTCTGTCATCTCCGGCGGCTCTGGACATTGTACCGGTACCTGTGTGAGAACGTCCCAGCGAGGAAAGGCCGTGCCTCCCAGCTCCGCTTCTCTTTGCCTCCATTTATTCTTCATGTTCGTCAAATTGGGAAATCATATGACAATAAACAGAAATACCCTGAATGAAGAGAGAAGGGGAAACCGTTGTTTATCTGGTCAGGTGGTTTAGATTAGCGGTGATGCTGGTCTGTATTATGTTACGTTAAATCATAGTGTCCCAACAGGACATAAATTATGAAGATTGTTACAGTATGTTTCATCCAATGTAAGATCAACAAATTGGAATAATTTTTTTTATAGGAAAATCAGTGCTTTGGCAAGGTTATTGTTGAAGAATTTAATTTAACTTGAGCTTTGCTTGCGTTATTTCTTAATATATAAAAACTATTTGCATAATGTATGAAGTATAAACAGTTTTCGAATCAAAGGCAAGAATGCCTTTTCCAAGATTACACAGAGTGGCAAACTACTTAGAATAGATCAGTGTTTGTGCTTGTGCTGTCAAAAATGTTTGATATAGAGCTGGTGAGCTAGTTTCTTCACCGACATAATTGTAAACAAGTGTTGGGAGACAGAAACAGCGTTCTTTGGAGAACATGGTGTAAAGGTTTTCACACACGCCGCTGCGGAGCTGACATGGAGAGCAGTGTTTACAGCTAGAACACCAATATAAATAGGTGACTTTTTTTAGCAGCATTTCATTTTTGTATAAGTGATGGGTGCAGATAAGTAGGGGGGACGCAGGCGCTCAGCTCCAGATTTTAAAAGCATGTTGTAAACGCAGAAAAGCATAGACAGTTAAGCTGGAAATTGGAGTTGTGGGGTTTTTTTTTTTTAGTTTCACATTTTATTCTGAAGACAGAAATGGCACCTCAGTCCATGCCAGTGTGTCTGTAGTATCCCTCCTCCATTCTTTCCCTTTATTAGTGTCTTTCAGAGCTGGGGGTCCTGCCCTCCCCGGTCCAGAGCGATGCTGGGGGAACGGGAGGGTTGGCTGCATCCATGATATTTTGCTGCTCAAGCTGTTAAAGAGGAGAAGAAGAAAAAAAAAAGTATCTCCCTGGGTTTGTTAGGTGTTGTTCACCTTCGGGATGGCGTGGTGGGATGGGATGAAGGGAGCAGGGACACGTGGGGACAATGTCTGAGCTGGCTTGTCCATGGCTTGTGTTCTTACCGGAGAGATGGGGACGTGGATAATTGGAGTTTAGCTCTGGTCTGGGACATTAATTGTGTTCTTAAAGACTGTCCTGCTGTTCTTGGAATGGTATTAAAAGGGGAAAAGCAACAGGAAGGTGTTCCCCTGGTCTGTGTCCTGGATGGATCCAGACATAGCCAAAAAAAAAGAAGAAAAAAGAGGAAAATATCTGATGCCACATGGATCCAGTGTTCCTGGGGATGGATCAGGCAGGATGATGATGCCAACAGGGAAGAAAGCCAAATGGGCAGGTGGCTTTGAGAAGGAATACCTGTCCCCCTGTGCTGTCGTCACCTTCCCAAATGCTGGGTGGGTTCCTCTTCTTGTGTGTTGTTGCTTTCAGATGAGAGTGTCGCCTTGCAACATGGTTTTTGCACATTTGGAGGGTGAAAGTCTTTCTTAATGGAGTCAATAGAATGAAAATAAAACAAACCCTGGATTTTTCTTGGGAAATGAGATGAGATTAAGTCAAACCCTCGTGACTAGCTAAACATAACTTCAAAATAGCTCGACATTAAAGAGCTTTTTCCTTTCATCTGCTGACCCGTAGCTTGCTTCTAGGTAGTAACATCAATGGGATACGGGAAAGCTTCTGCAGGCTGGAAGTGAGCCGCAGTGATTTGAGTTTATTGTTGTTAGGAGTGTCAGACGGAGAACACGTGCGATGCGCTGGGTGGTTTTTCCTCGGGTGAATGGGAAGCAAATGTGTGAGACGTAGTCATCTCCTGCCTCGTGTGACAATGTCACTAGAACTTGTTTTATTTATTCATTTCCCACTGATAAATGATGCGGATGCAGCCCGGGTGGGTGGGGAAGGGAAGACAGGTAGCCCTGGCGCTGCAGAAGGTCGAGGTTAATGCTACCTCCAGCGTTCTAATGACAGATGGGAGGCAGAAACCTTCACGGACTGGTGATTAGCGTATGCTTTCCTTGGCTGAGCGTCCGAAGGATTTAAGAAGCCCGGGTATGATCTTCATAGCATCTGCATTTTAAAATAAATAAATAAAAAAAGCATGTATGGTTATATCGTTGAGCCTTTCAGCTGTTTTTCTTGACTATCTCCACTCTTTGAGTGGAGCACTGTCAGCTGCTTTGTTCTGGAGATGCGCGGGGGTAATCCATCACCAGGGGCTCGCGGGCGGGTGATGTATGAGCCCGACATATCGACCTGTGTTGCTTTGATGTAGAACTCATCAAGATAATGTTGGCAAGCCTTGTACAAAAGCAGCATGTTTGAAAAGTATTAAGATGAATTGATTCCTTGCTTAAGAAGTGTAAAAGGAAGAATAATAGCAGCTTCGCTCCGGGATGCCGCGGTTCTCCCGGAGCCGTGCAGAGGGACGGGTGGGATTTCAGCTTTCCTCCCACTGCTGACAGCAAAGTGTCTGGCTCTGCTTTTCCCATTCTCAGGCATTAAGTCTTATTTTGTGATAGCGTATTTTGCCACTTTCAAAAGCAGTTTGGCCAGTCCTGAGACGTAATGTGAGTGCTGCATTCTTTAAATGTTGTTTCTTTTTTTTTACTCATTCTTCTATGAGTAGCCCTGATTTTTATCTCGTGGAGACATGCTGTGGCTGGTAGTACTTAAAAACCATTTTAGAAGGGATGCTACGACCGAAACACCATTAGTTCTTAGTTCCCTCTTTCATCATCTTAAAAGATGGGAAGAGACGCGCTGGCACACCCAAGGCATCTCCTTGTCTGCAGGATCGCTTCCCTCCTTGCTTCTGGTGCTGTTCTTGTTCCTTACAGGGGCTCTGCAGCCTGCCATCGCTTAGGAGATGCCATGGACTCATTTAGAGTAACCTGTGTGTGTCTGGGTGTTATTTTAGCCCAAATGTTCCAAAAGGATTAGGTTGAAAGTGTCTGTTTAATACACCCGTTAATAAAATATCAGAATGCTTTATAATATCTAATACATCAAAGCCTCTTTGTGGCTTCTAGAAAATGCACAGTTCCTTTCTTTCTCCCCTCTTTTTGTTTTTGAAGGGAAAATCTGAACAAATTAGTGGCCAAGGGGTTGCAGAACTCTGTTATTAATATAGTGAAAGTCAAGCTTGTGTTGGGTTTTACTGTCGTGAGGAAAGGACTTGCCCCTCTTCCGTCCAGAAGAGCGCCATGGTCTGATGAACTCTGCCCACCGCTGCGGTCTTGACAATGATCTTGCACTGCAGACTGCTTAATAATTTTCATTATTTTTAATTAAAGTTGAAGAAGTGCAGACTCCTGCTCAAATTAAGGTTGGTTGTGTTGCCGGAATGTGGTAATTACTTTAATTGATCACAAGATAGTTTCCTTGATCACCAATTAGACCAAATTACCGATCAAGTTTCAAGACGTGAAGAAATGTCCAAACTGATTTTCTGTAATAAGTGTTTTCATATCTAATCAAACCTAAATATCTTTTCCTTCCAGAGCCAATTGTATTTTCCCAAAGAAAGGTTACGGCTCTACAAATATAAAGGTGATTCGTGAACAATAGCGTTCCAATCCATTTAATTAGCAAAGGAAGTATTTAGGACCTTAATGGAGATTGCGCTGGTGAAATTGCTGGGTAGAACTGTAGCTCATTTTCTTAGTGGGAGATACTTTTTTGTGTATAATTACAATAAACTAAAATGCAAGAAGTACGTTGCTTTGGGTCATGTGCGATGAGGGGGAACATCTCTGAGCGTGCAGAAAGGCGGCACGTCTGTGCGTGCTTCGTCCCTCGCGGTGACACCGGGTCCCCTTGGCTGGGACAGCCGTGGTCAGCTGGAGCCATGAGCAGCAGGACCTGTCCTGGGCAGGGTCCTCAGCTCCAGAATTAATTCTTTTTCATGATTCTGACAGCCCCAAGTTGAGCACTTTTTGGGGAAGATGCACAGTGTTAAGGTCAAGGTCTGCTTCATCCAGCTGGAGACTTTTTACTCTCTGTGGGGAAGAGGCAGTGGGTTGGCGTGGTGCTCCACTGATGGGGAGGATTTGGTGGTCCAGTGATCAGTGAGGATTTGGTGGACCACTGATGGGGAGGTTTTGGTGGTCCATGGATTGTGAGGATTTGGTGGACCACTGGTGGGGAGGATTTAGTGGTCCACTGGTCAGGGAAGATTTGGTGGTCCACTGGTGGGGAGGATTTGATGGCCCATGGATTGTGGGGATTTTGGTGGACCACTTGTCATGAGGATTTGGTGGCCCACTGATGGGGAGGATTTGGTGGACCACTGGTCAGGGAGGATTTGTCGTCACAAGGCGTGAAGGAAGGGCTGCAGAGCAGATGAATTTCGTAGACGCGTTTGCTTGCGTAGTTCTCTCTGCCTGCCTTCCCTTGGGGCGATGCTCGTTGTCACAGGGTCAGTGAGGTGTTTGTGTGGTGGAACCTGCGTGTATACGTAGTTTAATGTATTTTTTCCCTTGCTGTCCTGTTCGTACAAAGGCAACCTAGTTGCAGATGCCCTGATGTTTTAAACTTTTGGGGACATTTCTGGGTATAGATTGCTGAGTTGGAAATGGCATTCCTATTAAGCCCATGAACATTCTCAAAACATTCTCAATCAGAACTATTAATGCAGAAATTTTCCAAATTGTTGCTGACATCTAATGCACAACTTGCAGCTTTCTGCTTCAAAGCGTGCTGCTGAAACATTTGCAAATTTTTAAAAGTAATTGTTCACTTGAAGTAAAACTAAACCAAGCGAGAGCTTCAAGGGAAGTTAGATTTTCCCAAATTTTGGAATGCTCTTGGGTCAAAGAAAAAAGCTTTTTAATTGCTGACAGTTTGGTGATTTCCAAATGACAAACCTCATTGGAATGATTTTCTCTGATTATAACGTTTGCATTCATTTGACTGGCAAAGCAACTAACAAAGTCATACTTCATCCAGGCACCGATGCTTTCTTTCTTTTTTTTTTTTTTTTTTTTTTGTAGCTACGACTACTCATTGCAAACATTGTTCCAAGAGCTGCAGATCCCGCTGACGAGGTTTAAAATAATTTCTTCCGTGGTTTCAAAATCTTTGTTTTTAGCCTATGCTCCTCACCCAGACAGATTTCCCCTGCCGGCAGGGAGATTTCAGCCTCCTTCAGGCTTCCAGAAGGGCCTCTCGCTCCACAGCCCCGCTGCCGAGTGTCCCCAACGTGCCCCGTCATGCCCCACGAGCTGCTCCGGGCGCAGAGATTGACACCTCCGAAATGCCTGAGTGCATTGCTCGGATGTCACCGGCGGCACAGCCACCGGCTACCGAGAAGTGAGATTACACCAGTGCCAAAATCTATATCGGGTGTACACGCGAGGTGTGTGGTCTCTCAGATATTTGGGATGCGAAATGCCACGAGCTGCCGCGCAAGGGTTCGCGTCGATAAAATAAGAAAGGTATTTTTTGTTAATCCTTAGCGAGTGCGCTGTCATGTGCTAATTGGCGGCAGGAAGCAAGATGGGCGATGGTGGGGTTTGCTGTCAGTAAGCCTGCTTGGGATATCGAGTTCATCCCTAAAAAGACCCCAATTCAGGCTCCGTGCTCAAATGTTCTTTGCTTACAAGTGCCTTTCCCCAGCGAAAGGGCGGATTTCCCTGATATGGTTTGAAAAAGTTGTGAGGAATGAATAAAACTAAAACAAACAACCAGGCTGGGATGTGTCCTCTTACTGGTGGGGAAGTGAAATGAGCCTCACCCAAAGTTTTGACAATGTCTGTAACAAACTGTGAAAACTCTGTCGCTAGAAATTGATATATAATGCGTGCACTTTGAATAAAACCAATAAAATCAAATTCCTCCTTTGTAATTTGTTTCTTTATTATTGTATATATGTGACAAGGCTGTTTAGTTTTAAGATAAATTCAAGATAAATAACGTTGAGTTACTTGGGAGGTCTTTGGTTTAGAATATTGATATTTATTTACATACTCCGAGGAAAAAAAATCCCCAGCAACCGATGTAGCTGGGAGAGCTGCGCTGTCCGGCGATGGCACGGAGCCGTGGTTCGAGGATCCAGGACGAAGAGGCGCTGGGCACAGGGCAGGCTGGCATGGCAGCTTGTGGGCGCTTCCCTGTTGTCCGTGACACGTCCCCAGCTCCAGGATGCGGCTGGAGGGGTCACAGCATCCCCTAGAATGTGTCCCCGCTGCTGTACCGGGGGATGCTGGAGCCCTGGGGGTTCAGCAGAGCGAAGCCCCAGGATGGATCCCATTGCACTGGGGTTTTCTGTTGGTTTATGTCCCCCGGATGGCTTGGTCCTGGGTCAGGGCTGCTTGCAGCATCCCCGATTTTCAGTGATGAGACAGTTTCTGGGTTTACCCCGTGCCTGCTCCAGCATTGCCATCCTGCTGGGTCCTCAGCCCCGCTCTGCCTTTTCCTCATCCCTGAATGCTTGTCAATCATGCAAAACGCAGTTTTGAACACCTCGCACTTTCTGAAGCTGCTTCTAAGTGTGCGCACTCCTCTGGCCTCACAACCTCAGGTTAATGAAGGGATAGCCAATTAACTGAAGCTAATGAGTTCTTCTGCATGAGTTAGTTTGTTTTTCACAATTGTTTGCTCCAAGAAACAAATATTTGTGGCTCACTCAGAGCTGCGCCTCGGGATTAGCCAAATGTGTGCGTCCTGGAACAAGTGCTCACAGCGCATCCAGACTAGCCAGCATAGAGATGCTGGCTGATTGGGATAGATTGGCAATCGCTAATAACCTTTCTCCTAAAGAATGAAGGACAAAAGCCAACATGGATGTGAGTTATCCCGCTGACATCAAAGGCTGTGTTTATGTAAGTGCTGCTCGCACTGAAGATCCATCGCAGAGCCGGACCCTTTGGTGAGGAACTGACAACTCGTTTGCAGACACTTTGGAAAGAGCCCAGGTGCGGCTGCCAGCGGTCCTCTGGGCAGAGCCTGCATGGGATGCAGGGATGCTGGAGCCCTGGAAGGGTCCCCAGAAAGAGCAGAGCTCTGTGCTCGGGCTCCTGCACCGTTTCCAGACGAGTGGTGGGTGCATGGAGGAGGACTCACCCCCCCAAAGCTCAAATGAACTCATTGCAGGAGTGCTCAGCATTTTTCTGGGTCATCTCCTCCCCAGGTAGGAGTGGGTGTATGCCTAAACCCCTCAGCAAACCCAGGAAATGAAGAATAATCAGCGTCTGCTTGTTATATGTCCAATGCAGAAATGTTTATCCAGGACGTGATCTGTGGTTTCTTTAGCTGGAGGTGACCTCGTAAGGTGGTGACATCAAACAGCAAGTTCCACCCTCCTGCCCACGCCAAGGGTCTCTTGGGGAAGCTGAGGACCACCCGGCTATTTCATGGAGTGACTGGGGAAATGGCACATGGAGCATCCAGACCCTTCCCAGAATGGACAAGTCATCTCCAGTTCTCTTCCCAGGTCCTTCCAGCATCTGTAGGAGGCTGTTGTGAGCTGTGCTGCCTTCTGCCGCTCAGGTGCGCACGGAGCAAAGCCCTTTGGGTGCAGAGCTGCCCCCGAGGCGATGTGTGTGCTGCAGGACCTGCTACCTGGGGTCCGCCTCAGCCTGGGTGAAGGACGGGAGCAGCAGCTTCAGCCAGGTCCAGCTGGAAAAAAACAACAACAAAAAAAAGACAGCAGACTGCAAGAGCTCCCTCCAGCTCTGCCATTGTTTCTTACAGGAGGAAGGATGTCCGGTTCTGTGCCTCCCTACACAGGCTACTGGGCAGCTGCAAATTCGTGATGCTCGTGATCTGCATCATCTCCATCAACACCGTCTCCTTGGCCATGGAGACGACTGCCGCTGGCGGTTGCGCTGGGTACCATTCTGGGGGTAAGGCACGGGGGCAGGAGAGGAGAGGTGGAGGGGATAGGGGTCCAGCCCCTGCAGCTGGTCAGGGTGGCTGCCAGTCCGCTGTCCTCCCCGTGCCGTTGCCTGCACCAGCCCAGGACCTGGTGAAATGCATTTCAGCTTCAGATCCCTTCATTTATTCAATAATTATAATTCTTAAAATGCAATTTTTCGGTCCTTTCCGTGGCAGCCCTTTCCCCCCTCACGGTTTTAGCACAGCTCGTTTTAAGCACCCTTTTAATACTCAATTTTCACATTGAAAAATCCCTCTCGGTCACACTCCTTGATTTCCTTGTCTTACACAAGCCAGCTACTGTATGCAAACCTCTGAGCCTTAATTATATATCCCAGTAATATATAGCCAGGCCTGGCTAATGTCAAGAAACCCAGGCAGGAGCGTCGGAGGTTTCCGCGAGCTCTGGCTGCAGGAGCAGGCTCCGTGCGGGAAGCGAGCAGCACATGCCCCGCTCCGAGGGGTGGATGGGGTGCATGGTGCACAGGGATGTGGCCAGGACCCTCCCACGCTGGGAAGTGACCCGTGATGACGATGGCAGAGGGGTGAGCGGGGCTCACGTTTGCAATGGTCACTGTGGGCAGAGGGACGTTGTTGGGGATGTTTAACATGAAAACTGGGGAAGCGCCAGCTTGGTGTTTGGGGTCTGGCAGCTGCAGGCAGCTGCCCTGGCTTGCTTGCTCCTCTCTCCAAGTCACAGATGCCTTCTGCGTCGCTGTTTACACCACCGAGCTTTTGCAGAAGCTGTGTGCAGATCCCATCATCCACTGGAAGAGCAGCTACAACATCTTGATGCTGCTGCCGTCCTCATCGCCTTCCTCTTACCCATGGACACCCCACGCACACCCACCTGGAGGGGACCACCGAAGCTCTTCAGACCCTCCACATGCCCAAGCTCATCAAGTGCAGCAGCGGGATGAGGGTGAAGCACTGCTCGCTGTTCAGTCCCAGCAGAGATGGGGGGTCCCAAGCTGGGGGGGCTTTGCAGTACCCGGGTGTCGGGGGCTGCATGGCCTGAGAGGGGCTGGTGCTCATGGTAGCTCATGACCAAACGGCAAAACCAAATCATTCCTGCCTTTTTAAGAAGCCCATGGCTTGGCCATTGGTTCTTTCCCCTGTTTCTCCTTGCCCCAAGGAGAGGAAAGATTTTCTTTTTTACTACAGCACAGTAGACAAAAAAAAAAAAAAGAAAGAAACAACCCCTATAAACCATAGGTCACGTCCTATTCTTGGTCTGTGTGTATTTTTCTCTCCAGCACACCATCTCCCACTTAGTTTTCTCCTGACGGCTCTGGAGGTTTGTTTTTCAGCAAGGAGCTTGTGTGCGCCGTGAGTGCTCAGCCAGCGTTTCTGCGTGTGATTAATTGGCTGGGTAACCCACCAGAAGTGGGATGTTTATGGGCACAGGGCTCTTATAATGTTCACTTCTGAGCCTTCGTTCCCCTAGTTTGGATCATAAACTTCACTTATCACCAGGCTTTTATATGTTAATTATTCTGCGTGGCTGGGAGAAGGGGCAGCGTGTAGAAGTGGGTGAAATAACGGATGGTTTAGGTGTGGTGGAGCAGATGCTCGTCTTTGGTTTGGCTGATTACAAGAGAGGAAATTGATGCACGGAAAAACGAGGAGACATTTAAATCGGGGTAAGCGTGTGTTTGTTGGTTTGAGCCTCGTGCTGTGGACTTGTGGAACTCACTGCCAGGAGATGCTTTGTCTGGGGACCACGAGGAAAAAAACCAGGAGGATAAGATTTGGCACCGTTCCCCCCTGAGATGCTTAAAATGTTGAGGTGCTTTGAAAAAAATCCCGCTCGGCACAAATCTGCAGGTTTAAGAGCCTAAATGCCTTTGAAAACCTTGGGCCATGCAAGGTGGGACTTAACACCTGAGGGACTGGGGCCACTGGGAAATGGCATCCTGGCTTTGGGTGAGAATGCCTAGAATGGCATTACGGGGGGAAAAAATTACCAAAGAGAAAAATTCTTCAGGCTCTCACAGTCCCTTCCTGTTCCAGGGATGCTATAAATATCCCACAAAGCCCTGCCGCGTGCTGCTTTCCAGCTCCAGGGGCGTTTGGTCCTTGCCTTTGTGTCCTGACCCGAAGGGACAAGCGCCCTGAGCCGCTTGGCATCCCAAGAGACAACATGTCTTTGCCTAAAATTTGCTTTAAAATGTGATGGGGCTGTCTAAATGCATTTTGCTGAAGGTGCAGGAGGCTGCTTATGCCTCTGTGTGTATTGTAATTTATTAATTGAAGCCCAAATTAGCCCTCAACAGGTTTGCAGTATTTAACGCAGAGAACTCAAACATGCAACACATTCTTGGCACGTTTCCCTTTATTAATTAAAAACCTCTTTAAAACACTCTGCCTTCCACCTTGGAGCAATAAATTTCCACCTTGAGGAAATAATTTCCTTGTTGTATTCCATACAGAGACGTTCTGTTAGCTGCAATCCCTGTTTGAGGGTAGGCCCCATTCATCCTTATTTCAATTTCAAAATAAACTTTAAAAACACCAGGTTGTTCTGTTAAAAAAAAAAGAAAAAAAAAAGAAAAAAAAATAGACTTTTCTACTTTTAAAAAAATATATTTGGGATTAATTCCAATGTAGTTTACTACCTGTGCAGACTGTAAACCACAAAGCTCCTTCTTAATAAAAGCTCATAGGACTGCACGGCGGTTCCTGAAGCAGCTGGAGAAGCCTTGGCCATGGAAAAGGAGGCGACGGTCCTGCACGGGAGGCACTCCCCAGCCTGCAGTGCCGGGAGGGTTTTACAGCCCTCCTGCCAGCCCCAGCTCTGGGTGGCTGGTTTTCTTAATGACCACGTGCCGCAGCCCAAACCTGCCCAACACCGTGACATAACTTGGCAAAAATGTCACCTGATTTGGGGTTGAATGGCTTTTGTTCCCCTGCCAGTCCTGGGCTGCGCCTGCCGGAGAGACCTACCTGTGCAGGGAGGCTGGAAAACCCTCCTCCAGGGGTTTGTACCAAGCTCGGCGGGTTTGGGGCTTTTTTAATTCAGGGTTTCTGAGATGGTTCTGCAGACAGCACAGTTGCATGTGTTGTCTTTGTGTTGGATAGTGCCCTTCCCTGCTGCCCCGTGCAACGACTGTGTATCTCGGTGTCACAGGTGGGTCTTTAGGAGAGGTCTCAGAGCCGGTATCGTGTCCCTTCCCTGGGACTGCAGGCTTTGTACGGGGCTTTCCCAAGCTGAGCAGCCATGGAGGGATGAGAGGTGGCTGTGGACACCTGGCCCATCCGACCTGCCAGGGGAGGAGCAGCTGGACAGTAAGGGCAGCAGAGATATCCTCCTGCCTCCAGTCTGTGCCCAGACCCTGAGGGACAAGGGTTACTAGCACTGCTCGTTTTTATTCCATCCCTGGAGGGGTTCAAGGCCAGGCTGGATGAGGCTTTGAGCAACTTGGGCTGGTGGGAGGTGTCCCTGCCCATGGCTGGGGCTGGAACTTGATCTTTAAGGTTCCTTCCAACTCAAACCAGTTTGTGATTCTATTGTTGTATTCAGCTAATTAATTAATGCAGAAGCTTGGGGCCACTGTGCAGCACTTCCTCCCCATGAAGTCCTACAAGGGCCATTTCCCAGTCCAAGAGGCCAATGCTTGGCCATAGCCTCTGAGTTTTGTCATGCTCCCATGCACTGTGGCGGTTGCTCCTTCCCTCTCCTGAATTCCCAGTACAGCCCTGTGCATGCACACAAGGAGCTGGTTCAGAGGTGGTCCAGGGGGGCTGTCACCTCCCACCCCCAAGCCTTCATCCCCACTGAGCATCCCCCCCACCTATGGAGCACACATTTGTTTTTCCTTTTGCAGCTTTTCCAGGGACTCTTGGCCAGACGGCGCAGACAGTGATGTATGCCCTCATCCTGCTGTTCCCGTGGACATTTGCGTTTGCCATTTCGGAACACGGATGGTTTGGCGATCCCAAAATTGGACGCACTGAAAACTGGGGCAGCTTGAAGGCTGCCCTCTTCACACTCTTCGGTTTAGTAACTGCGAGTACAGCAGCATTTTCCAGTCTGTCTCAGCCAAACGACAAGCTGCAGATTTTGGAGTGCTGCTGAAGAAACCCTTTAATTAGCTTGTGACTGCATTAGGGAGAGTGTGAACTGCTCGACAGTGAACTTGTCTTCCAGATCCCTGGGAAAATCTGCTTTGACAGACAAACTTCCCTACCCAGTGTTATAAACTCAGAGGGGAAAATCTCCGAAGCTGACAGCAAAGAGATCTGTGCTGGCTGATTTAAACCTGGACCTCTGAGGAACAGGGAAGCTATTCGGTTTTGCAAAAGAAAGAAAAAGAAGAGGAAGATTTCATATGGCTTGTGAGTTATGCTGTGGTTTGGAACTGACTCTCCCGTCTGCTTAATACATTTGCAGGTTGATGGCTGGACAGACTTCCAGCGCGAGATGGATTATTGTACGGGTTTACGAGCAGCCACACGTTCACAGTCGTGTTCATCTCGGTGGGCAACTTCATCTTCTTCAATATGTTAATTGCACTTGTGATTAGCAAAACCCAGGTCGTGCAAGGGCTGTGCACCGAGTGTGCATGCGTGTGCGAGTGTGCTACCAGCTAACCGGCTCTGCTTGGAACGCTGCTGCTTGGCTGCTCGCAGAACTTGGCTTCTGGTGCAGCTAGAAACACTCTGGATACAGAAGTCCCCAGTCGCTGAATAGGATAAGTGTAGCTTTCCCCACGGTCCCCTTTTTGGGTCGTCTCTACGCCCCTGCTTTGACTATTTTTCCATAGCTGCCAAGAGCTCCTGCTCCTCCAGCACCGCCAGCCACCAGGTCCCCTGGGTGCACACTTCGGACCCAGCACCTCTCATCCACAACCCCTTTCTGCCTCTGACCCAGAGCTGCTCTCGTGGTCTTGGTGCAACTCAACCCTGCATGGAGCCAGACCAGCTGCTGGGGGAATACAGCAAATCCTACGCAAGAGGCATCTGCTCCTTGGCAGCTATCGTCTCCAGTCCCAAGGTTGTTCTGCTTCGTGCCCCTCGCTGATGGATGGGGCGGGGGCTGGACCAGGGGTTTTTTGAAACCCAAGTCTCTTGACCCACCAGCTGTGAGCGATGCTTGGGGACTCGCATCCCAGCGGTTTGACATGGACAGGACTTGGCTCCAAAGGATGAAGAGGGCTCAGAAGTTCGAAGAGGACTGCAAAGCAAGGAAGACGGCTGCTGTTTGGGCCAAGAAATGGAAGATCCTGAAAAATCAGGGGAAGAAAAGGAGCAACCAAGTCACGCTCGAGCAGGTGGGCTGTGGTCAGCCGTGGGCAGACAGCGCTGTCTGCAAATGTCAGCTGCTGTTTAACAGGGCAAGACGTGGATGAACGCTTTCAGTGGAGGAAAGAATTCCTTTACTTTCCTCCCCCGTTTTTATAATAATCCAGGCTGTAGATCCTAGATGGCTTTTTGGTAGGCTCATCACACGTGCAGCTAAAAGTATTAGGATGGCCCATAGAGGTTAAAACATTGTAAAGGTGGAGAAAAAACTCTTAATCGGTTTTGATGTGTTTTGTCTGAATTTGTTTAACTTCAAAGAGAAGTTTAGAAAGAAATGCTTCTAGATGATGTTGAGCCAAGAGCCCTGTCCAGAAGCAGCTTGGACTCGATTTCTGCGAGCGCTCGAGGGAGGTCAAGCTCCTTCCTGCACTATCGCAAACCGTGGATGCAGCGTATCCAAAATAATACTGTGGGCTTGAAACTCATGCTGCAGCGTCTGTAGGAGAGCTGTGCATTGCTTGATAAAGGGCTTTTGCAAAGCTGACTTGAAACAAATGCAGTAAAGCTGTCACTGAATTGTAAATGATTAGAGCGACGTGACTCCCTGTTTCCCCCAACTCTTCTGCTCATTCTTGCTTTTAGCAAATGTAATTTGAAAATAATCAGTTCAGGATGGCTCGGTTGAGAGTGTTCTTGTCTTTGGGCCAGAAAATCCCTGGTTCAAGTACTAGACGGAGTGATCGATTTGGGTCAGTGGTTTGGGTCCCACCCCAAGGGCAGGGCTGGAGGTCCCTGCGGAGCTGCAGGACCCGCCTGGATGGGGGCTGGGGACACCCCAGGCTGACTCCCTTGGGACAGGCATCTCCATCCCGCACTGCCTGGCACGTCTTGCTGCTCCAAAAGTGCGTTGAGGATGGGGGTCACAGACAGCCCCATTTCCAGCCTGTAGCTGGTACGAAGCCCATGGGTGACAGCCCGAAGTGTCACCTCCTTCTTGCTGACAGTGTTTCCTTCCTGGGCTTATTCTTTTTCACAGCACAATATCACTCAGTGTGGAGATTTCAGTGAGCTCATGGATGACATCAAAAAGACTTTTTGCCACTCCGGTACCATCATTATGGGGTGTGGGGTTGTTTCACCATCCCATTTATTGATCTCTATTTGCCATTCCTGAACCTCCAGGACAACACACTGAACAGGTCAGTAATGGTCAAGCAGGTGACTACAAGAGTCCAAGTTACAGAACCAGATGCCCTTTTGGTGTACCGAAGTATTTTCTTGGAACAAAGGGACATTTTAAGGATGTTCTCCCTAGGGAAAGCACTACTGGTCTCAGCACGAGCAGTGCTCAGAGTCTAGGAAGGTACCAACATACGGCACATGCTAGCAGTGGGACTGGTTTCATCCTCGCCAGGAGGGCTAGCACCGTTTCCCAGCACCACGCAGTACCAGTGTGGGATCGGTGTCCATCACAAATGTGCTCCATTTCCTGCTGGAAAATTCACCCTTCTTCACCGTTCTTCATTGTACCCCAGCCCCAGCATGTCCCGGGGTTCACAGAGCCCCGGGTGTCCCTTGGGTGCACAGCCCCAAGTGAGGCTCCATCCTCCTGGTCTGGGTCCTGTGTTCCACCCTCAGCACACCTGGGAGAGTGGCAAGAAAACATCCCAGATTTATGGGGGCGATGGGGTTGGGGGACATGTTTGCGCCTAAGTTTGGGAGGTGGGGAGGACTTGCCACCTTCCTACAGCAGTAGCCCAGTCTGACCTGTGCTTTCCCTCAGCTGTCGACTTCTCTGGATCCTGTTTGGGAACGGCTAACCCCAGGCAGCGAGTCTAAACCGTGTAACCAGAAAAATCTCCCACAAATCCCCCAAATGGAGACTGCTGAGTTTTACATGTCTTAGGTTAAC
>WKFP01013903.1:124793-139017 GCA_011057875.1 Pterocles orientalis
AACTTCAAAGAGAAGTTTAGAAAGAAATGCTTCTAGATGATGTTGAGCCAAGAGCCCTGTCCAGAAGCAGCTTGGACTCGATTTCTGCGAGCGCTCGAGGGAGGTCAAGCTCCTTCCTGCACTATCACAAACTGTGGATGCAACGTATCCAAAATAATACTGTGGGCTTGAAACTCATGCTGCAGCGTCTGTAGGAGAGCTGTGCACTGCTTGATAAAGGGCTTTTGCAAAGCTGACTTGAAACAAATGCAGTAAAGCTGTCACTGAATTGTAAATGATTAGAGCGACGTGACTCCCTGTTTCCCCCAACTCTTCTGCTCATTCTTGCTTTTAGCAAATGTAATTTGAAAATAATCAGTTCAGGATGGCTCGGTTGAGAGTGTTCTTGTCTTTGGGCCAGAAAATCCCTGGTTCAAGTACTAGACGGAGTGATCGATTTGGGTCAGTGGTTTGGGTCCCACCCCAAGGGCAGGGCTGGAGGTCCCTGCGGAGCTGCAGGACCCGCCTGGATGGGGGCTGGGGACACCCCGGGCTGACTCCCTTGGGACAGGCATCTCCATCCCGCACTGCCTGGCACGTCTTGCTGCTCCAAAAGTGCGTTGAGGATGGGGGTCACAGACAGCCCTGTTTCCAGCCTGTAGCTGGTACGAAGCCCATGGAGGGGTCTACAGGGTGACAGCCCGAAGTGTCACCTCCTTCTTGCTGGCTGTTTCCTTCCTGGGCTTGTTCTTTTTCACAGCACAATATCACTCAGTGTGGAGATTTCAGTGAGCTCATGGATGACATCAAAAAGACTTTTTGCCACTCCGGTACCATCATTATGGGGTGTGGGGTTGTTTCACCATCCCATTTATTGATCTCTATTTGCCATTCCTGAACCTCCAGGACAACACACTGAACAGGTCAGTAATGGTCAAGCAGGTGACTACAAGAGTCCAAGTTACAGAACCAGATGCCCTTCTGGTGTACCGAATTATTTTCTTGGAAAAAAGGGACATTTTAAGGATGTTCTCCCTAGGGAAAGCACTACTGGTCTCAGCACGAGCAGTGCTCAGAGTCTAGGAAGGTACCAACATACGGCACATGCTAGCAATGGGACTGGTTTCATCCTCGCCAGGAGGGCTAGCACCATTTCCCAGCACCATGCAGTACCAGTGTGGGATCGGTGTCCATCACAAATGTGCTCCATTTCCTGCTGGAAAATTCACCCTTCTTCACCGTTCTTCATTGTACCCCAGCCCCGGCATGTCCTGGGGTTCACAGAGCCCTGGGTGTCCCTTGGGTGCACAGCCCCAAGTGAGGCTACATCCTCCTGGTCTGGGTCCCGTGTTCCACCCTCAGCACACCTGGGAGGGTGGCAAGAAAACATCCCAGATTTATGGGGGTGATGGGGTTGGGGGACATGTTTGCGCCTAAGTTTGGGAGGTGAGGAGGACTTGCCACCTTCCTACAGCAGTAGCCCAGTCTGACCTGTGCTTTCCCTCAGCTTTCGACTTCTCTGGATCCTGTTTGGGAACGGCTAACCCCAGGCAGCGAGTCTAAACCGTGTAACCAGAAAAATCTCCCACAAATCCCCCAAATGGAGACTGCTGAGTTTTACATGTCTTAGGTTAACCCTAATGTGATACAAGCCTATGATCACAGCTTGGTACCTATTGTTTAAAAACCCCATGGTCTGGCCTGGAGTCCAGAAAACAACTCCCTGGATATCAAAACTTCCCTTTTGCCCCGTTCCCCAGGTGGCTGCGGTTATTGTCAGGGTTCTCTGTGTTATTTTCCCCCCGTACTCTGAATGCACTGGTCAGGACTAGTGCTTCTGCAAAAGTTCTGCTGTGCACATGGCACACGTTGCAGAGCCCGTCCTGGGTTGCACTTCTGCCAATCCCTCCTCATCTTTGGGACAAAAATACTTAAAAGAATGTTAAAGAAATACTGCAGAGCAAGGGGATGCAGTGCCATGCAATGTTGGATTTTTTTCGTTTGCTCCTTGCCCTGCCAGGTGAACAGAGCAGTTCTCCGTATGCCTTAGACGTGGTGCTTCCCATTTTGCGTGGTATTTGGGGATGTTTTCAGCATGCTCTTCTCTTACTGCAGGTTGCAAAATTACTGTTAGGAACATGCTGGCATATTGAGAGAGATTGTGGAAGCACAGAAAGAAAAAACTTTGCCAGATGATGAGAAGATGAAAAGTTAAAAGCTCTTTAGGCAAAACATGATTCTTGGTGGCTGTCAGAGCTCTGCCTACAACCTCCTCTTCAAACCTTACTTAAAATAAGCCAGAAATATTTACAATTAGAAATAATTCAGAAAAAATCTGCTCTCCTTTCTGCTTGCTGAGCGTGTGGAAGCGCAGCCGCCGGTGCTGCAAGCAGCCGCTGATGGAGGGAGGCACGTTGCTGCTCAGAGCTGGAGAAACCGTGGGCTGGGAAAGGATCACAGCCCGGATCCTTTTCCTGGAAACCTTGTGGCAAGGCTGGGATTAGAGCCCAGGCCTCCAGCACTCTCCCTGCCAGCTCCCTCTTTCTAAGATCAAGCATCCTCAGCATAGCTCAGGGGCTGCTCTGAGTCAGAGCAAACCGACCCGCGCTAAGGAAGCGCATCGCGGTACCTCTGAACGGAGCAGCTTGTTTCTGTGCTCTGATGCTGATTAACATCTTGGAAGAACTCGCTTGGGTTCGTCTGGCAGTTTTAATGCAAACACACCCACACGGCTCTGGGTAATCGGAGAAGGAAAGAGGAGACTGGCAGAGGAGCAGCCGCCCATGGCACGGGCTGTACCGGTACGGAGGTATGACCACAGAGCCCGGGCATGATGGCCATGACAGTGGCAGCTGATGTGCCTCAGGTGACAAGGAACGAGCCATCCTGACCCCCTCCTGGTCGTGCAGGCAACGGGGATTAGCAGAGCGGGGCTGCGTGGCACGGCTCCGCTTTGCCCCCGCCACGGTTCCCCGTTAGGATGCTACAGCAGGAAGCGAGAATGAGAGTTGGGGATGATGAACGGGAATAAAGTGCCCGGTGGGTGATGGGTTTGGGGGTCTGGCTCTCTCCAGGCTGGGTGATGTGGGGAGAGGAGTGGGTGCCCCGTGGAGGGGACGCAGGGGGCTCACAGCTGCTTCTTGGCACCTGCATCGAGCAAGGAGGCTTTGTCCTCCAACTGCTTGGACACGAGGCTGCCCCAAGTTTTGCCTCTGATGGCACTGCTGGTGTAACATCAGGTGTTGAGTTTTTATCAATCTCAATAGTTTTATATGACTGTTCCTTGCGATTCTGCACAATCAGCAGGAGCTCGGTATTACCAGAGGATCATCTAGAAAACATCCTCTTCACTACTACGCTGTGGCTTCCAGCAGAAAAATAAACCAAAGCCAGACACGAACGGTGTCTAAGACAAAATTATTGGCACATCCTTACAGGGAGGGGTGGGTTGGTTTTGCAGAGACCTCCCAGACGCTGCCGTGGCCCTGCCTGCCTCTCGCCAACCCGAGACACCATACCAGTGGTCCTCTTTCTGATAGTAACTGTGGGGTGCCCTTTGCAGTGGGTTTGTGCCCCAAAGCCTTCACCCGAGCTGGCCGGGGGCTGAGAGCTGCTGACAGGAGCTCCTCGTAAAAGGGTTGGGGAGAGCCCAAGGACACGAGCTCCTGCTCGATTTGTTTGTCATGTTCTCGTTTGTAATAATTTTGCGGTTTATGAGGGATACTTCCTAAAACTTCCCCAACATGATGGAAACACATGTTGTGCTATAATGCATGATGTGACCCTTTTGGTGGAGAGATGAGATCAAAACCGGCTTTTCTTTGACAGCTACACAGGATATGGTTCACGGAGCCGGACAAGTGGAGGGGCATGGGATGGTACCCCACCTTCCCCCATCCTTGCCCACACTGCTCAGCCCTCCTGAAGTACTGCCTGTGTGTCTTTGCATGCACAATCTCCAGGTGGATTTTCTTGTTAATTCATTATTTAAACTTCTCCTCCTCCGTTTTCTTGTTTTTCTAGGGGTAATCCATCTCTGTGCCCGTGCATGTCCATGTGTCACCCTCGAGTGACACGGAAAGCATCACTTGGGGTTTTATCCAAAGGGCAGGTTTGCTGCTGTGCTCACTCCAAGGACAGGGCCAGACCGGGGGAAGCAAACATCGACCCTAGAAATGGTTTCTGTGAGCTGAAATGCTAATAATGCCAAGGTTAAAGGACTTGTGCTTGTTTGGCTTTGCAAATCCCTCTGCAAAGGGCATGACTGAGGTGTCAGCGTCACTGGTCATATTTGGGCCACACTGCAGTAGGTGTCACTGAGCTGGGACGATTCCTGCAGTATTTGTGTTTGGGTGAGTGACAGGGTCACCTTTGCCATCAGCCAGGACTGCTGCCATCCCTGGGGGTGGGTGCAGAGGATCCCCAAAACCCCGGGACAGGCTCCCACCAGCAGCACTGTGGCAGCATCCCACCGAGCATCCCCACCATTGGGTGTGGGCTGTCGGTGATCATGGTTTTCATTATTTTAAGGGTAAGATAAAATTTTTGTGCAGTGTGAGAAACAATCCTAAGCCTCCCTGTGTTTATAGGAAGGGCTCAGACAAGCTGAAAAACTGGTGTGTGAGACCCAGGGACCGCAGGACAGCAACCGGCAAAGGACAGCGGTTATAAATGGTCTGGAGATATTTTTTAACTGAAAATAAATTTCTAGAGGCAGGGAAGTGCCACAGTGACATTGGGGAGTAATTCAGGATGAATGCAGAGGCAAGCCATCCCAAGCAGCAACCGACAAGGTGGAGAGTGGTAAAATCCTCTAACCCTGCTGATGGGTTTCTAATTACCAGCTGGGAATGGCAAAGCACTCTCAAATTTTTCAGATTCCTTAAAATATTGTGGCCTTGCCAGAAACATTGCTGCTTTGGGGGAAGCATCTCTGCCTCCTGTTTTGGTGCCGGGAGCTGCAGAGGGCTGGGGTGAGGTGGGTGGGCAGCGTTTTGGGTGCAAAAAGCCTCAGTGGTGGGACTGGGAGCGGACAGGCTGTGATAATGGCACCTGGGATGTACCGCACATGGGCAGAGCAACCTGTAAAGTGTGTAAAATAGAATTCGGGGAGCAAGGAGGCTTGCTGGGAGGCAGGTAGAGTCTGGGGGGCTGGAGAATTTGTTGGGTGGCAGCTTCCCACCTCTGCTTCCGTGCCATGGGGGAAGGCTCTGCCCCAGGACGGTTCCTGCCTGGGGGAATCTGGGGTTTGTTCTTTTTCCCATGAAAATCTTTGCTTTGGCTTTCCATGGGCGACCTGTCCTTGGACACTTCTGTGTATTCCCCACCTTCAGCTTCACCTTGAGTCCCAATGAAGTTTTTTCTTGCTGCTTGATTTTCCCTGCACCCTTGCACACCTTTGAATGGACCAAGAACTCCTGTAACACTTTGAGAAATGCTCTGAATACATCAGGACATTGCTCAACTGCTTTGGCCAGGCTGCGGGGGTGAAGCAGCCCTCTGGCCGGTGTATTCAGTTTTGGGAGGTGTCAGCAGCCTTTCTGGTGCTCAACATGCAGTGTGATGCTGTCCCTTGGTTTTGTCTTGGGGAGACTCAGAGAGCAACCTAAATATGAAATGGGGCTTCTCTGCAAAGAGATATTAATGAGGGAAATTAACATATTTCGTAAGCTGTCTTCTCCTGGGCTGGTGTAAATTAGGACCAAGACAAAGCTGGACTTCGTGAAATAAAAAGGAGAGGCCCCTTTTGTCAGGCGATGGCTTTTCTGCAGAAGCTAAATGATACATAATGTTTATATAGTGTTTTGCTGCTCCTAAATGCAGGCTAGACATTAATTGATTCCAGGTTTGCTCTGTGAAGTAGGTCAGCTCTTTCCATTTTGCAGATAAAGGAACAGCAGGGATTGCTGAGGGGTGCCGGGGGTCAGCACCGGTGCTAGGGCACCTATACAGATCACCACCCTCACCATCGGACCGCGTCATCTCCCTAAATATACACCGCTCCTGATGTGTGCCAAAATCAGCTGTGACTCTGTAAACCCAGTTGCATTAAGCCCGGTTCAAATGAAATCTGTTTATGTCTCCAAGGCTCGCTGCTGGTCAAAGCAGGACTTAACTCATCCAATGCTGTTTGTGTTCAAAGCCTCTGAAACCTCTGCTCTGACCATCTTGAAGTGAAATGTAAAGTACTCGCTGGGACCTGGCCGGGGTCCAGGGAGCCGTTTCAGACTCCCCCCCCCCCCTCTCTTTTGCTCGTGGGGCCATTTAGAAAAAAACATCTGACATTTTAAACAGTGATGGAAAAAAATAATTTTAATTCACTTCTGTTTACATAGCACTGGAAGCTTGTGAGGGGTTTGTAGAGATTATTATTAATTGTTTAAACTGGTGCGATAAAAATGTTGCCTTGGTTTTGGAACGTGAGCTGGCTCTCAAGCCCCCAGCGCTGGTTTAGCCAAGTACTGGCCCAGTGCTCTAACTGGGGGAGTCGGAGGACCCAATGGCTTGGTGGGTCCCACTGTTGTGGGTCATTTTGGCATCTTGGAAAGAGCCTCCTGCCCGTTCTGCTGATGTTGAACTGCTAAACCCAAAGGCTGGGTCTGTGGAAGCACCTAGCTCTTGCTGGGTGTCCCTGCTTGTGGATGCCCAGCTTGGAGGTGGTGGGTGGCCAGGGGGCAGGGAAGTGGGGTGTACCCAGGCTCGGGGCATCGCTCCTTCACTACTGTCTCAAAGCTGACCTGCGAAGCCTCTCTCTAGCTTAATTTCACTAGTTTAGTCCAGGTTTTGGGGAGCATGACCCTTTATTTTTGGTTTGGACATTGTGTGAATCAGACCACGCTTCTCCAAAGCAGGTGGAGTCACGGACAAATGTGCACTGGGGGGACGTGAGAGGGGAATCAGGTCCCGTGTAAAGACTCCTGATGTCTTTCCGACCGGCAGAGGAGGTGGGGATGAGCAGGCACCGGCACACCTGCGGCTCCAGCCTGGCCCACATGTTACACATGTTTTAGGTGGTGTTGGGTTGACGGTTGGACTTGATGATCCTTGAGGTCTTTTCCAACCCTAATGGTTCTATGACTCCATGCATCCTTGCACGCGTCCATCAGAAGACCCAGACTCGTTTTTACTGGTCTATTGCACAGCAGGATCTTGCACCTATAAAACTGCTCTTAATGACTTCCTAAGGTATTAAGCAGGGTGATGGTGATTTTCTCTTACAACCCAACAGGACTTTGTTTATTTAGTATAAACCCCTGCCCACTGTAGCTTTCTCCTCTGTGTATATCGATGTGTACACACTGTACGCACACGTCCATGGCTGATATTTGGACACCCATTGACCCTCTCTCCAAAGCCACCCATGACATTTTGCTTTCCAGCCTGTGCCCACCACACGTCAGCCCTTCCACCCGCAGAGCTGGGATGCTGCTGGGGGGCTCTACCAGGATCACCGGTGCCTGCACGAGGGGTGACACAGCCCGGGCAGTGCCTGGGAGCCTCCCTGGTGACAAGCTCCTGGTCCTCCCTCCCAGTGTGGCCAGCTCACACGTGCACAGGGAGGAGGAATTGTCCCCTACAGCCGTGGCACTGACTGCCTCTGACCCGCTCTCGCTCTGCTTTGCCAGCTGAGTGTGAGGCAATGGCTGTAGGAGCAAAGAAAATAGGAGAGAAAATGATAGTTGGGAACTAAGCCCATGACAGCATCATCATCTTCTGCAGCATCTAGACTCCGCTTTGAAGCTCTCCACTCAAAATACTACCTCTGTGATCCCTGGGGATTACCCTGCACCCTGGTACTCATCTGAGTGCCAATATTACGAAATGCACCAGCACGCAATTTATCTGCCTACTTTGCAAGTCAGCCTTGCACAACAGCTTACGAGGGCGCTGAAAGGCATGGTGGTGTTAGGGGCGGGATCACTGTCATTACTGCCACTCCGACTCTAGCTGAAACAAGTGTCGGACTAATCTGACCTCGTTAACCGACTCTGATGTATTCTAAAAACAAACCTGCAATGTGTGAAACACGGTATTTAAAAGAGAAAAATTCATTTATGAGGATAAAGAAGATTGGAGGCTTTTGCCCAGAGACTGGTCTTTTCCAGATGCTTTCCTTGAAGTGTGTCGTGACATATTTCTCCAAGGCTGCAGACCCTGAACATGTTGTTATGTGACAGTGAGACACAGGTAGAGAAGGGGATTCCCTCCACAATCGTTGGGCTGCAGTATGGTTTTTGCCTGCTTTGGAAGAAGACTTTGGATGAAAGATCTGTGCTAAGGAATGCTTTGTGTGCTTAGCCATCGCCTTTGTGACTCAGAAAGGGAGAACAGCCTTTGTTCTGCGATGTGACCCCATCCCAGGGGGATTTTCCTTGAAAAAGGCTTGAAATTAGTTCCAAAAAAAAAAGTGCTGCTGGGTGGAATCCAGCCTCACCCTTCACAAGAGGTAATCTTCAGATGGATGCTGCATTTGGTATGAGGCTGATGGGTAGCATCGTGTTCTGACATATAAAAGTCAGAACCATCCCCACTGCCCATCCCAGAATCAAGGAATATTGTAGAGGAGGGTTTGAACTCGGTGGGAATTTCCCCGACTTCAGGGAGTGGAGAGTCAAGGCAGGAGGAGATTAAGAAAAGGCGTGAAAATGGGCTTTCTGTCGTAAGAGGGATAATTACCTGAATCCTCCTGTTCGTGCCTCTCTTGCGTGCCCGTGCACCAGGGTAATTCCAGTTGTTGAAGTTGTTCTGGGATGACACTGGCATGCAGAGAGGATTGGTCCCAGAGTTTTGAGACCTGACATTAATGCTCACAGGCATGAGACAGCACGTGGGAAAAATGCGTTTGGGGACAACCGTGATAGGCAGTAACAGAGAACCTCCAACCAGCACAGAAGCTGGCTGGAGAAACACCCAAGCAATTGCAGTGGATGTTTCATTGCTTACCATCCTTGGCACGGGGCATGTGCCAGGGATCTTGTTTCTACCTGGTTCTCCATCTTGCATGAAAATTGGGCACTTGAAGAGTAGTCCATCCAGTACGGTTTTCCTGGCGGTGGACAGAGACCTTTGGGAGTCAGGTCCTCAGCCTCTGGGCTTAGGTGCTATAAAGAAGAAAATGGTCAAGCAAAACATTGGGAAATCTGTTTCTTATTTGCTGTCCTGCCAAGCTGCTGTAAGACTTGGTGGAGTCACAGCCCCAGAAAAATAGAGCGGAAAAGATTTTCCTGCCAATGCTGCTGGCAGTGGGGGAGACCTCACCGCCTGCCGTGTGCTGGGACAGGTGGGGACAGGGATGGGGACATGCTTTCTGCTTGCTCATGAGGGTGAGGAAAACATTTGCAAATATTCCTTTTTTTCACCTCTGTCCTTTCCAAGAGGGAAGTTTATTAGATATTGTGAAGAACTGAAAGCAGGCTGCAATCCTTGGAGAAGGGATACTTGGAAAGACACTTCACAGGTTAGTTTTTGGTGGTGATGAGGGGTAAACATGATGTCAGATCATGGCAGTGGGAGAAAAACCATCAGATGATCAGGAAAAAGTGGATTTTTGATGGATGCTTCTATACTCGTGGCATCACCTGGAAGGATCTCCCAGCACTAGAGATGCCAAGACAGTCTCTGCTCTGCGGGCCGTGGAGCGGAAGATGTTTGGTGGTACCAAGGAACTCTTCCCAACACAGCAAGGTCTTGCACCTGCCATTTCCACCCAGAAGCGCCCACCACCCTCCTGGGGATCCTGTGTATCACCCCCAGCTGCTCGTGTGCGCCGCAACCAGGGTAAGCTGAGCAGGGAAAGTTTCCCAGAGACTTTTGGGCCATGACGCCAGGAGTGATAATTACCTTGGCAGAGGCGGCCACAGTTGTTCGAACCTGCCCTCTCGCCCGTGAGTCAGAGAGGAAGCGCTGGAGTGAGGGGATGGCTCGGAGCAAAGATGCAAAGCTGGGAGTTGCTTTCAGACCTTTTTGTTTCCTTGAGGGTAAGACTCAAAAAATATTACTGAGGGAGCGAGAGAGACTCCGGTAGCTTCAGATCCTGGCAGCACCAGCTAGGATGGCAGGCAGCACCCAGAGCCCCTGCTGCCTGCGCAGGATGGGACCATCGCTAGGGCCCCCCGGAACAGCAGGAAAGGAGCTGTGCAGCTTGTGGGCACCTGTGGGTGAAGTGGGTGAACCCTGACACCGATTACGTGTCCCAGGAGCTGTTCAGGGCATGTCTTGCAGAGGCGGTGTTTGCCCGGCAGCTGCCATCCCACCTGGAGCACCTGGGGACACAAAGAGCCCCGGCTCATGGGGGAATGTCTTGGGGAGTGCCAAGACCCCATTTATGGGGCTGCCTCTGTGAGTGTGCCCTGTTTAGGTCAGACAGCATCAGGAGGTGGCTCAGAAGGGTTTCCTGAGGACAACTGGCTTTGAGGATCTTGGGGGATCTTCTGTAGCAAAAGCACTTTTGCTCTCGAGGGTTTTCCAGCCCTGCTCTGGTCTGTGCAATGGAGCAAAGAGCAGAGCTGAGGTGGATAAAACCTCAGCATCACCAGCCCTGGGAGAGGGGATGGGACCTGCTCAGTCTCCCAGCATCATGTCCTTGCCTGTGACAGCCAGCTCCATCTGGGCATAGGGAGAGTGGCAGCAGGAGGGGCTGGGGGCCCAGTGGGTGGGTGTGATGGAGCTGGTGCTTCGTAAAGCCTCTGCGGGGAGGACCCAGCGTGTGACCCCCTCCAGCACATGGAAACCATGATGGGTTACGGTCAACCTGGCTCCATGGGATGGCTGAAATGGTCAGAAACTGGTGGTGGCAGGGATGTGCTGAAGTAGGTATTGGACCTGTCTGGGGACAGGTGGGAATGGAAACCCCAGTACCAAACTCTCCCCAACCTTGGGGAGGTCCTGTCACCTCCAGACTCCAAGTTCATGGCTTGGAGCCATCTCTCGTTTAGTCCCAGCGAATTACTGAGCCCCAGGAAGCCTACCTTACTGGAGCTTTTGTAGAAGTTCAAGAGCTCAAATTGAGCAGGAGCTTGGGGAAACCATTTCCCTTGTTAAAATAAATGTATTAGTTTAATACGTACCAGGAGAGGATAAGGAGTTCTCCTTGTTAAATATTTACCAGTCAAACCCTGCTGAGGACTTACTTGGAGCAATTCAGCTTTAGTGATTTCCTCCTATTGTGGTCTAAGTCTCCGACATCGCTGGGAAACCGCCCGGCAGGGCCAGGAGGGCTGGCAGCAGAGCCGACCCCTGGGCAGCGAAACCAGAGCTGGGCTGGCCACCCATTGTGCCTGGGAAGCTGTGGGTGCTCAGCGGGTCCCCAAATCCACCCTGGGACCTCCATGGGGATGCTGGTACCCTCCTGGAGTGATGGAGCCAGTAGCCATGTTTCTGAAGGGCAAAAAGATGCAAGAGAGATGCTCAACGATCAGGCAAGAAGAAATTAAAAATAAATATATGAGTAGAGACACAAAGTGTTACTCTGTGCCTTACCTGTGCTGCCAGCCCCTGAGAGCATCCTTATAGCACTTTCCCAGAGACATCAGAGTTAATTTTAACAAGGAGAGTAATTTCTATTGGGGCTGGTCTCCTTGGGAGTACATATCTTTGAAAAGAGCCCAAATTGTGAATTATCTTCATTTCCCTAAGAGTCCCTCCTGCTACCTGATGGTGGAGTTAAGCCATATTCCAGTAATCTTCTATATCTCGGGATTTCCTGACATAGCTATTCTATTTATATGACCAATTTTAGATTTATGTTATTTACATGTATATATACTAAATTGACACACATTTACATTAATAATTTTAATTGTCTTTTACAAGTTTATATTCCAGCAATCTCTGACAGTTCGAGATCTCTTAATAATACTGGCAACATATTTTTTTCTAACGAAGCTAAATTCAGATTATTTGTATTTTTGGTGACTCCACATTGTTTTGTAACCCTGTTGCTTCCCTTTAAACTCCCTAGAATAAAATAGAAGCACTAGATGTGGGCAAACATGGGAGATCTCTATGGAAATGCACAGGACTTGCTGGTCACTCCTGTGCTGAAAGCAGCGATCGCAGATATTCGAGGATCGTGTTGGCATGTAATTTTTAAAGAATGACTCTATTAATAACCTTAAGAGAAAACAGATGCCTCAGGTTTGTGAACAGAAATGTGGATATTCCAGGAGACATCAATTGTTGGAAGTAAACAACAGCCCTGATTCAACAAAGCTCTTAAGCAGACACTTAACTTTAAGCATGCACTTAACACAGGCTTGGGATGGGTGTTAACATATGTTCTGCTATATAAGGAGGGACTTAAGTACCTACTTACAGTTAAGCTCGTGCTTAAGTGCTTTGTTGAATTGGGGCCAATACTTCAGCTCTCCCTTTGTCTCCCTAACCTTAACTGTGCCTGACATCCAGGAAATTCAAACAGGGGCTGCTGCATTCACCTACCAGCATCCCTTTTGCCTTCGACAGCGGCTATGTCTATTTTGCAGCACAGTTGAAATGCTCTGGGTGGCAGGGTCAGGCTGTCCCGTGCACCTTCGTGTCCCCATCACTCCTTATCCCTTGGGACATCCATGTCACAGTGCCCGTGGGGTCACCTGTGGAGAGACTGAGAAACGGTCACACTTGCAAAGTTCTATGAAGACCCCACTTAGGAGCCATTTGTGCCTTTGTTTTTACTGTTTTTTAAATCAAGATATTTTTCCATAATATTTTGCATGTTCATAAAAGATGTTTGCTTTCTTTGTGCTTATTTTTTGGTATTTTTAGTCCTGAGCACCAAGAATTGCCCTGTGCAATGATTTAACCTCCCTGGTCAACCTCTCTGCACAAAAACTTAATTTTTCAATTTTTTTTTCCTTTTCTAGCTTTTTCTCCTGTCACATCCCCCATCCACTGCATTGGGCATTTCAACAGATGAACGTGAACTGGAAAAACCTTGGTGCCTTCATGGGTTACTGATGATCTCCTGAACCAGCCTGAGATGCCCTTCCAATCAGCTTGAGAATCTTCTTCTTGGCTGCAGGTCACCTTCATTTCAGACCAAAGTTACTGAGGGCGAAGGTCTCATTTTGGTCCCTGTCGTGGCACTTTGAATGAGCATCACTGGAAACCACAAAGCCCAGCTGTCAGTCTTTTCCATGGCTTGGGATCGCATCATTTGTCAGCTTTTATTTGCAGGAAGACAGATTTCTCAGAAAACTGAACAGATCTTGTTTCATGAGCTGGGGAGAGCTCAGGGAAAGTGGGAACCAAAGATGGTACCTCCAGACCCAACTCACACGAGGCAGCTCCTGAACCAAGCATTTCCAAAGTTTCCCTGGTGACGTTCTGCCCTTCTTGCCATCGAGGGGAATTTTTGCACTTGCTTCAGTGGGGCCAGACCAGCTTTCTCCCCAGGATTTTCCCTCCGGACAGTTTTTAAACTGTGGGTTTGGCAGAAGCTCTCTGAGCAGAGGACAAACAGCAAGCCTGCTCCCTTTCCCAGCCCCAGCTTTCTGTCTATGCCACCTCTCTACCCAAAAAGTCACGGCTGGAGAGGCATGCTCACTGCAAAAGAGAGGAGTTTGCTTTACCGGTCAAAGCCAAGCGTGATGAACATGTTAGACATGACTCAGGGACCATTATCTAGATACTGCACTAAATTTTCTTAAATTAAAAAATTTAATAAAGACCTCAAGGACCAGCTCTTCACTGCTTCTTTTCTTTGCAGATGACAGCATCCAAGTTCCAGTTATTTCTGTCTTGGAAAATAAAAAACCCTACCAGAAGAGAAGGAATGTGAGTTAGCAGCACAGTTTGGTACCTGGAAGACTCCAGGCTGGAGTGCACGCTCCTGATTTATGGTGTACTTGTTAAAACCACTTGTTCTTGTCATAACAAAGCAGATCGAAGCGAAGCTGGGTAGAAGGTCTCCTTCTAGTTGGCACTTCATCATGGCTTCTTACTCTGTCTTAGGTTCTGGGGGTTTACAGTTATATAAAACTTAATGAATCAGTATACTTTAGATTTCCTTCCTAATGCATATGGGTTCAATTAACTGCACTGTTTGCTTATTTAAGCGTTTTCATTAAATTGCTTTACTATATTTTCCCGCAATTGAAGGGGAACATGGTGGGGCTGATGCCATCTGCCACCATCGGTTTAGCAGAACCTTTTTCTTTGTTCAGACCCACTCTTTTTTATTAGAAGAGACCCTCCTACCCCCAGCTCCCTTTGCGCCACGCACTTATTGCATTCTCCTCTTCTGACT
>WKFP01013904.1:20465-30611 GCA_011057875.1 Pterocles orientalis
GCAACGCTTACCGCGCGGGGGGACGCGTCCGCCTCCGCTTGTGATGATCTTGGTCACAAGTGGCGCGCCGTAGCTCCGCCGTTTTGCGTCACGCCCAGAGCGAGGCGCTCAGCGGAGGGAGGGAGGGAGGAGGGAGAAGAACGTTCGCTGTGACGCAGCGCCGGGGCGGGAGCCTGAGTGAGGGGCGCTGCCCTGGCGCACAGCTGCGCGTGCCGCCGCGAGGGGCTGCGCCCAGCCGCCATCTTCCCCTGCCCGGGCCTGGCGGCGGCACTGACAGCCCGGGGCGCACACGTCTCCTGCTGCCCCTCAGTCCGCGCTGCTCCCTCGCCGGGAAGGGCACGGGAGACGGGCTCCGGGGTAGGGAGCGAAGGAGGGAGCCCTGAGGGTGTGTGTGGGGCGGTGAGGCCGCAGCTCCGGGTCCCGGGCGGACGAAGGCGGGCAGGAGCCAGCAGAGACGGTGTTTGAAGGGTTCACAACAGCACCTTGCTTCGCGCCCAGCGAAGCCTCGTGTACGTACGGTCTCCGCCACGGCAGGGGCGAACGTAAAATAAACCAGGGGCAGGGCAGCGAGGATGGGCGCTAATTCCTGGGAGAGGGGCTTTGAAGGAGAGGGAAAAAATTGAGTAGATGGGACAGAGCACAGCAGGTTGTAGTTTGCAGGCGATGCAGACTCTCCAAGTTGTACTTTTAAGTATTTTTCAGAGGATGCGGTTCAGACAGGAAGCAGCTGAACAAGGCCGAGGGAGGGGGAAATTTGTAAAACGTGTTTTGGGAGCTGATGAAGAAACACTTCATGTTCTTTCCCCTTTTCTTAAACTAAGGCACATGGTTAGTATATCAAAATTAAAGCATGGTCTAAAGAGTCCTTTGACTCTGGTAGTGGAGTGCAGTTGGTTTTTCACAGCTGCTTATGATTTTGAAAATGCAGGTTTACCATTTATGTTCTGATAACACAGTGTTGTAGAGTATCTCGGTTAAACAGCGTTTAGGATTCTTCAAGGCTGTTGAGGGGGGAGAGGAGTGTCAGGAGGAGAGAACACACCCTTGTGAAGATGTTTGGAGTTGCCTGGCATTTTCTAGTTGTACAGGGTTCATAAGGTACTGTCAGGCTTACTAATTAGGCCTAACAACTTCGTTTCCTTTAGCCAATTAGTCATTGGGTAATCTGCCAGCCTTCTGACACAGCACTGCCAGTTCTGGAGTGGGTTGTAAAGACTGTAAGAATAGTTTGAGAACAAAGTAGTCACTACAGCCTGATCCGTTCATCAAAGAAGCCAGAGGAATGACTGGAGTCTTGGTCAAGACTGAAATGAATGAACAAAGTTTAAAATGTATGAGTATCGGTAGATAAAGTATCACACAGAACATTTAAGAACTTTAATAGCTTATCAAGAGAACACCAAACCAGGGGCAGTTTTAAGAACGATCTGATTGAGAATTATGTAATTGTTATGGATATTTTTCAGCATGAGAAAATAGGTAAAACAACACTTTGATGTCTCTTAAGCTCAATTTTCCTACAGTTTACAATTTCCTTTCATATGCCTAAGAATTTTTGTAGGTCTGGGCCTCAGGTGACAGAGTATTTAAGTATTTGTAGTATCCTGGTCAGCATTTTATATTATTTCATCATCTCCTACTGAGAGGGAGAAGGCATGATTGTGAGAGCTGGAGTTGTAGATTGAAACATTTCTAACAGAAAATGAAGCAACCTATTTCAGAAATAGCCTGAAGAGGGAGCCATTGTTATATTAGAAGCAACAATTAAGGCTATTCTGCTCTTAATAAAAGAAAAATTATATCTGTAACAAAAATAATAAATAGAGCTTAAAATTACAAAAATTAATTAAATGTTCACAGACATACCTACATTTAATGTTCTGATTTAGGTATGTAGATCATTTTAAAGTCATGCTGAAAATTTAAATGCTTGTTCTTTGTTCTGAAATATTTATACTGATTGAAATATATTAAAATGCAAACTGAATAAATACATTGTGATTAATTAGTAAAGCATTAATTAGTTAATAGACTAGTTTATAAATAGATTGTAAACATAGAATGTATTTATTTTCTAAAAGAATATGACAGTAGGAATGATTCTGCAGTTGCTGTATTTCTTCCACACCAAAATACTGATTTCACTAGAAACATTGCTCATTTAAAGAGCTCTTTACTTAGCTGTGCAACTGAAAATTCTGTCTTTCCTACTTATATCCTATCTTTGTTCACACACAGGAAACATGTAGCTTTGTGATTATTATTACCAGAAATCAGTCATTTATCAGGATAAAGACAGAGTTCGTAAGTATGATTATTGTGACTGAACAGTGGGTTTTCTTCCATGTTAAATTTATTTAGAAAAAAAAAAAATGACTTGATGGTAGGTGACATCAGACAGGCCCTCCAAAGGCTTCCCCATGGTCTCTGTAGGATAGTCAAGTAGTCAACAGTATTGTCCGTTAAGAGTTTAACTACCATTGTTTTTTTCCAGAGTAGCAAGTTTTTGAAGAAAAGCTGCATATATCTTTATACTGACAATGCAGTTACACCCGTAAGAAAACATGAAATAATCAGGAAGTAAACACCAGGAACTTTTTTGGTGTCGGTTACCTATGCACATACATACACATACACCTTCCTTTTTTTAATGTAAAATATTTTTTTCCCCATAGAAAGGACAATTAAGCTTTGAAAAGCCTTATCAAAAGTTGGCTTTTCTTTCAGTTGAAAAGTGGGACTGAATGTTTTTCTCAGTGTTTTTTGGTTTGGTTTTGTTGGGATTTTTTAATGCAGTGCCTGGTGACTGAACAAAAGGGCCTCACTGTTCCCTTCTGGTTCCCTTAGGCAAACGTGCTAAGAAGTTAATGAGATAAATCTGTGCGTTCTTAGATAATGAAACTGAAAGACTTGCTACTCTGAATCATGTACTGTGTCACAAAGAAAAAATTCACAGATAGGCCTTGAAAAATAGAACACCACGCATAGAGGTTTTTTTAAGGTGCTTGGGCAGTGACTGCTGGAAGTGTCAAGGTTTGTGCTTTAGGGAGCAAAATGCAGTGTTCCAGTCGGACTGGTTTGCTGCTGGATCAAGCAGCAGTAATCTGCCATAGCTGGGTGATCCTGCTCCCCCCGGCACAGCTCTGGTGTGGTTCATGGGTGAACTAGTTCTGGGTGCTGCCTCAGCAGAAAAGCACCTTGAGCAGAAACACAGGCAGCTCCACAGAGGGGCCAGGCAGCTGCCAGCACTGTGCTTTAACTGGGGCGGGCTGAGGCAAGGTCGCAACATCTCTGACGCGGGTTTGTCAGGACCGTGGTGCTGTCCCTGCAGCCCCTGGGGAGGGAACCAGGCTGGCATTTTCAGTCTCCCCCACCCCTTGTGTAAAGAGGGATTGAGAGCAAGCCTGCACACCTCTGCCCAGCCCCGTCTGCAACCTTAGAGCCCTGCTAGCTCTGAAAACCAGAGGTGGTGCGGCTGCTTTGGGGCATGGCTGCACCTTTGTGCTGTGACGTGCCAGCAAGGTCACAGCGCCTGTGGCATGATCTCTCTCTCATTAAAGGTTGCACCTTCTTACTTCAGGTCATCCCGTGGGTTCGCAGCCCAGTTATGCCAAGTAACTTGTTTGAAGTACAAATAGTTATCCATTTCACATAAAATGCTCACCCACTGCTAGGTACTCTTGCTAAAATTTTCATCTAGAGAATACAGTATAGCTGAGAAGTGGTAAGAGAAGCGTGTACCAATTGTAATATGTGAAAGTCTAGAGCAGTAGTCAACTGGCTGTCAGCTCAATCACAGTAGTCAGTGTCACAAAAATAAATAGTAATAAATGGTCATATAAATGTATAAGCACAAACAATTAAAATGTTTTGCATTCACAATACAAAATATGCAAAGGAGTGACATCATTTATGTTTCTGTGTGTATGGCTTTCTAAATACAAACATCAACGAGTGTACCAATAAATCGAATCTCTTCATTTTTTTCCTTACTGCTGCATACTGAGGTAACTTGAATCAAACAGGATTTTTGACCCACGGACACCGTCTTTTAAGTCTCCAGGCTGTTCCATTCAGAAAATGCCGTTAAGATAGTAGACCACCACCTAGAGAGAACTGCAGGTGAAGATTAATTTCTTTTTCCTGGGCCCATATGCTTCTGTGTGCTCATTGTAGTGGCAACTATAATATATTCGGTATTCAGAACCCTCCCCCCCAAAAAAAATCAGCTTGAGGAAGGGTGTACTTGACAGATCTTATGGGTCCTTCCACTGTGATTAAATGAAACTATTATTTGGAGCAGTCACTGGAATGGCAGGGTTGCTGCCAAATTGGTGATGTTAACCCTGCATACAGAATTTGCCGTCTTGTCAGGAAGGAAATAATGCAGAGGACGTGAGTAAAGCAGTACTAACTCTTGAATTTCTAAGTGTAAAAAAAGAGCAATACAAACTTACATGAAATTCATATATGAGGCCTCTGCCACCACTTGTTTCTTCACACCGGAATGCTGCCTGTCAGGAGCATCTCATGTTGAGTATTTTCCAGTTTCTGTTACAGAGGTTACAGTTTCGATTTTAAGTTCAGAAAAAAAAAAAAAAATCCCTTTAACTCCACAAATAAAAAGACACGGTTAGCATGATCTTTGAATTATTCTTACCGATATAAAAAAGTAATTAAAAAATAAAGAAAATTGTAACTGCATCTAAAGGATGGGGAACATACAGTTGGCTAGCACTTCATGTTATTTCACAGTGAGAGATAACTGAAATTATTTTAAGACTGGCAGCAACATCAGTATTATTCACGCATCTATAGACAATGTCTGGTTTAACTGCAGCTATGTACAAGTCTGTCTGGAGGCTGGCAATGCCAAACCTCAGAGAGTTTGTTTTTCTTGCACTGTTTTTTTTAATAAAAAGGTAATTAATTGCAGTGAAATAGATTCGTTTATTCCCTTGTATTGTGTGTTAGTGTGAAGATGTCCAGTTTGCCAGTATTTACAGCTGTGCCACTGTATAATTCATCTCTCATAAACCCACAAAGCAAGTAAGACACAAATACATCAAATATAAACATCAAGTCTGGTACGTTATACATCGATACATTAAGATTTAATGTGGCATCAGATCAGAAAAGAACTTGCAAATAATGTCACACTACATGAAGATTTAGTCCTTAGTTTTCACTAAGTCAGCATCTTATCCACCCGGCACATGCGTCCTAGTCCTGTTCGAGCTCCCTCCACTGAGATAAGAACTCGTGTAAACTGTCAGCTTTATGGGAAACATTTCCTAGTTACACACTAGGAAGTTCTCAAAAGCTCCTCGGGTAAGGAACACGATCGTTTCTCTTTGCTGCCAGGGTGCACACCTTGTGCAGGGTGTTCTTTGAAGCTTGAGCAAAGTTTTGTTGGCTTCTTTCCGAAGGGTGAAGGTTCTTAGCAAACAGAATCCAAATTCAATGCCGAGTTACGTTTTTCACAAGCACTTCTACACACCTGTCAAATTTAAGACCACAAAAATACACAGCCATCGTTCCTACCTTGAGGAGTAAGTGAACCTGGCAAGTTCCACACAAAGAACCCGAGAGGAATTATATAACAAAACGTAAGCATGCTTTCAGACTGTACTTGCAATTTTTGAAGCTGCGTGAGAGTAAAGTAGCTGGGATCCTCCTCTGTCACCATCTCAGCTCATTCTGTGGGAGTTGCAGAATCAGCTGAAAAGCTTTGCCAGAGGAACCGGTGCTCCTCAGGCAGAACTGGAAAGCCCCGTTACACCAGTCCGCGGCAGCTTTGCTCGCATCATTAGAAGCCAGTAGAAATATCCAAATGATGTCTAAGTGTCTCCAGTTCAAGCTCATACTTCAGTTGAAAAAAACTGCAAAGAGCTTGCAAAAATGTGTACCACCATGCCTGCCTTGTTAGCAGGTCAAGGTGAATTTCCTGCTCAATTTCTTTGTAACCTAACTTAGTAGTATCCCAGGACAAGCATTTTGTATCTATCAAAGTGTGCTGCAATGTGAAGCTGTTCTTCATAAATGTTTCTGAAGAATGCAAGTAAGAACAACACTGAAATATTTGGCAGTAGAGCTAAGACGACAAAAAGGCGCTCTGTTAACAAGGAACTGTTCATATTTTTCTATTCATATGTTTCTGTTTAAAATATTTATGTAATTATTTACCTCTTGGAGAACATTATGTGTCCGCAGCTCAAAATGCAGACGTGTATGGTGTTGGACTTAGTGATCCTTAATGGGTCCTTTCCAAGCCAAAATGCTCTGCGTGATACAAGGTGTAAAACTGAAAATCAATTAAGTTTCACCTTGGGGCAGTAAGTATTGGCAAAGGGCCATACTTTTTCCCTATAGGATAGGAACTTACACCGAAATGATGATAGTATGTGCAATCCTGACCAATTCCAGATTCAGAGAAGAAGTCTTCTAAAGCCAGATGTATTTGAGAAAGCCAGTGAAAAGGAGAAGGGATGAGAAACTGCAAGTTCTTTTAGAAGGCTAGAAAATCCTGCGGTAGAAAATAGCTGGCAGCGAGCATTCCTGTTAGCAGAGGTGACAGGCTCTGAAGGTAGGTGAGGACAAGGGCGTGCAGTTAGTTACGTACACTTACCCTCAGGCGAGTTTCGCACCCCAGTGATGAGCAACACAGAGACGAGCCAGGGAGACTAAACAGCACCTATAAAATTAGAAGATTGCGTTCAGGACTTTTTTCATGCATCAGGATTTTAACTTTAGGTATTACATGCAGGTGAAAGTTTCCAGCAGGAACAAGTGCACTGTGGCTCCTCGCTGGCACAGCCTATCCTCCACTTTCCTGTGCTGAGCAGACGGTGACCTGATGAGTTCTTCGTCTCAGAAGGCTATTCATATCTCCATGCCTTCATCTCCTGTGGTCAGCATCTTATTTTACTCATTCTCCATGATGGTAGCTCACTGCCACATTTTAAGTCTTCTCTTTTGAGACAATACTTAAGGATTAAAAATGGTATTTAATATAAAAACCAACTTTCGCATTTAAGCACGCTGGTTTTAAATGGAAATGAAAATGTTCCGATTTCTTTCACATGAATTATTAGTGGGAAAATGTGATCCCACCCTTTAGCATTAGTTTCCCTACAACATGGATGGATAGCCTATAGGAGGAAAGACTTGGAGCAACGTACCAGGGAAATACCATGTATAGGCACCTAGTGCTGGTAGAGTCGTCCTGGGGTGCGCCGTTCAACCAGCTGCTGCTCCACTGGCCACGTCCACAGAGGACTTGAGTTGTGTCTGCCATCCTTTGGGCGAATTTCTCAACTACTGTAGGACATCCCCAATGGCATTAGACATCCAAGTCTTGATGCCTCAAATCAAGCTCTCAAAGGTATAGATGCTGCTGTTGGCCATCCCCACAAAGTTCTTTTCTTACTACCTGGCTAGGTTTAATCAGCAAAGCATCCACTTACATGACTATACAGAGTATAATAACAGTACTCGGGTGTCACTTTGAAGAGGTACCCTGAAGTAAACACAAGTTAACAAGACCTTTATCACAGTGTAAAAATTAGCCTAGAATAAAACTTAACCAGTCCAATTTACACTGACAAGTGACTTCGTGTAAACTGTGCTAATAAACATATTATAGCATTTGTAATTTGAACTTGTAGCACTATTAAGAGGAACTTTTGTTCTGACATAAGCGTATCTAGAATAAGGCTAAAAAATAGAAGAAAACTTGAATCCTATTTCTAACACTGTTATTTTAGTTATCTTTAACTTACTGCAGCAAAAAAAAATAGGTGTTAATGCAACCAAGAAGTAACATTGCTAGAGATGGTGTGTTACAATACATACCCTTAAAAAATGCACACTGATCCCCCCCCAACCCCGAGGGCTGATGAGATGGTGCACAACAGAAAAAAAAAGTCAGGATGACAGTGGGGAAAGAGGAAAAGTAGCTCTGACTATCCCCCAAGGGCAGGAGTGGCTTCCCCACTGCTTGCTTTCATGGCCAGGAGAATCTGAAATTGGAGTTTTCTACTATTTCTCTCTTCTGCGACTGAAGAAGATGTGAAGATTGGCTGCACAATTAATCAGTTTCACACACATAGTTTTACCTTGACAGCAAATGGCTGTTTCAGAATTGAACCTTACTTTACTGCACTGCTGTGATAATGTTTGCGCACATAAAGTGATGCTGTCTTTGTTGACTTTGTATTTTATTTGCCCTTCCAAAGATCAACAGAAAAAGCTACATATAGTATAAATCCACCTTCAGTCGCGCTTCTTAATGTTGTAGAACCTATAGCCAGCGTGGATGACAGCGTTTTCCAAAGCAGATTTCATCCTAGAAACACAGGCTCCATAACTCTTGCACCTCCACTACCTCACCCAGCTTTCTACACTCCTCTCTTCTGACGAAAGGGTTCTATTTATGGGCAGCTCTTCTTTCAGTGATGGTCGAAGTCACTTTGTAAAACCACTGCAGAACAGGAGATTGCAAACAATGCTTTACATCAGTTGTGTGTCCTTAAATACTTCAGCACAATTCAATCCCTTACCCTTATAGAGCGAGAGCTGTTAAGCATTGACCAGCCTGCCCCAAGTTCTGTACGGGTGCCGGGGTGCTCTCCCCTGCAGGGTTCCTAGGGGACTGTAGAGGGCCGGTTCTGCAAGCTGATGACGTGCCAACTGGAGTTTGCCGAGTCCTCTCTCTTGCGATGGGCACCAAAAGCTACGCTGCAGTTACCCAGCCTGCAGAGCCCGGACAAGAGACGCTGGGCTGGATCCTCCGCTTCCCCTTGGATGGTGCCAGCAGCCAGCATCCCTGCCCAGCTCTGACCAGCTGAGCTGAGTGCCGCACAGCTCGGGGAAGTCTGAAGATGGGTGTTCATTGAGAACTCGGTTTGAAACCCAAGTATCCCAGGTTATTACTGCTCCCAGGCCTCTTAAGAGGCCAGCTATCTTTATGTCCATCTCCCGTGGATTTCAGGGGAGCTACTAAAAATCAGAAGCTTGTTTGTTTATATTTTTAAATTCAGCCAAGGCCCTGGTAGCTTTCCACATCAGCTATTCATACAAGTCATCTGCGGTTCAATATTCCCTTCCATAGGCTCCACATCCACGCCTTGTGCCCTTAATCATCTTTATTCTTGCACTTTCTGGGCCAGAGAAAAAGGAAAGATACCAACTAATTTCTGTAATTTAATAATGTTTGTTTTAGCAGTAGGGATAACAGTGGATTGTTTCAATCCAGCTCAGTCACTTTATGTGCACGTAACTGCATGTTCTAAGGAAAAAAAAAATCACATTTTGAAATAAAAAAATATAGATTTGAACTGCATAATTGTGCTAGGTGTTCTGCCTAAACAGTGAACAGAAATCTCAACTATTGCTTTAATTTCAAAATACATCATTGGTCTTTTTATTTAATTATCGGTGTAAACGGATGCTTTAGAAGTCATTGCAACCAGCAGTTGGGTGCAAGAACACCCTTCCAATGACAGACTTTGGCCAGAACAGATGTTTACAAAAGCTTTTCTGTTGTACAAGAATGAAGTCATATTAAGGAAACATCATGTAGTGATTTTTAACACTGTGCTCACAGCACAATGAGAAGACACGTGGATTAAATTGAGGGAAAAAGGCAGAATCCAGACGTGGAAATGTTTATTTACTATTGCGGAGATTATTCCCATCAATAAACGTTCATAGGCAAGTTTCTGCATCAAATTCAGCAAGCCAGCTGTACTGCATTTCCCTATTTACAGCCTTCGGTGAAGGACAGGGAAGAGATTAACATGATAGTGGACCTTTCTTCAAATAATTAAATAGTGAAATTTTGTCTATAGTTAGGAGGAAACGACACTATTGTGTGTTGCTCATTCAGCAACACATGAGCTGGGCAGCATGAACATGGCAATACTACGAAACAGGAGTAATTTTAATAAAACAGATATCAAAAAATCCCTTTGCCTGATTTTTAAAACCAAAATGTAACATATGCACTCAGCAGTAATGATTGTCCCTGGCCCTATTTTGTAGCGTTGAGGATAAGATCACTTGATTGAGCGGATCACAGATGGTGATCCAGATCAGGAAGCTGGAAAGCTTAAGACTGAAAAAGTGCATTGCTGATTTTTTCGT
>WKFP01013904.1:34997-63751 GCA_011057875.1 Pterocles orientalis
TCATAGGTGCTCCAGCCCTCTGACCATCTTCATGGCCCTCCTCTGGACCCGCTCCAACAGCTCGACGTCCTTCTTGTGTTAGGGGCCCCACAGCTGAACTCAGTACTCCAGGTGGGGTCTCACCAGAGCAGAGGGGCAGAAACACCTCCCTTGACCTGCTGGACACGCTTCTCTTGATGCAGCCCAGGATCTGGTTGGCCTTCTGGGCCGCAAGTGCACACTGCCAGCTCATATTGAGCTTTGTCACCTACTGATATCCCCAAGTCCTTCTCCTCAGGGCTACTCTCAAGCCATTCTCCGCCCAGCCCGTATTTGTGCTTGGGATTGCCTCAACCCATGTGCAGGACCTTGCACTTGGCCTTGATGAACTTCATGAGGTTGGCATGGGCCCAACTCTCAAGCCTGTCCAGGTCCCTCTGGATGGCATCCCTTCCCTCCAGCATGTCAACTGCACCACACAGCTTGGTGTCATCCGCAAACTTGCTGAGGGTGCACTCCATCCCACTGCCCATGTTGCCAACAAAGATGTTAAATAGCACCGGTCCCAGTACCAACCCCTGTGGAACACCACTTGTCACTGGTCTCTATTTGGACATTGAGCCATTGACCACAACTCTCTGAGTGTGACCATCCAGCCAATTCATTATCCATCAAATAATTTGGTCCACCCATCAAATCCGTATTTTTCCAATTTGGCCACCAGGATGCCGTGCGGGACAGTGTCAAACGCTTTGCAGAAGTCCAGGTAGATGGCGTCAGTTGCTCTTCCTCTGTCCACTGATGCCATAATTCCACCATAAAAGGCCACCAGGATTTTCAGGCACAATCTACCCTTGGTGAAGCCATGCTGGTTACCAGTCACCTCTCCTTCATTTTCCATGTGCCTTCATAGAGCCTTCAGGAGGATCTGCTCCATGATGTTGCCAGGCACAGAGGTGAGACTGACCGGCCTGCAGTTTCCCAAGTCTTCCTTATTTCTCTTTTAAAAAATAGGAGTTATGTTTCCCCTTTTCCAGTCAGTGGGAACTTCACCAGACTGCCATGACCTTCCAAATACAATGGTTAATGGCTTAGCAACTTCATCCACTAGTTCCCTCCGGACCCATGGATGGATCTCATCAGGTCCCATGGACTTGTGCACCTTCAGGTTCTTCAGATGGTCTCAAACCTGATCTTCACTTATGGTGGGTGGATCGTCCTTCTCCCAGTTCTTACCTTCACCTTCTGCAAGTTGGGTGGTGCAGCCAGAGACCTTGCTTGTGAAGACCGAGGCAAAGAAGTCATTGAGCACCTCAGCCTTGTCCGTATCCCTCGTGGGCAGGTCTCCAGTTTTATACTGCAATTTTCCTTTTCATATTGAGGAAAGAAAGTAACTAGATTTATTCCTAAAGCTACAGATTACTGCCGTTTTACAGGTTTGGGACACAACCTTCTTTCATCTTCACCTGTTGACGAACTGCAAGTAAGTAAAATATGAAACTTCCACATACATTTAACACCAACACCTAGAATGGGCTACAGACTCTTCTGAAACTACACACCCTTCTCTGGCAGATGGCAGAAACAGGATCAACAGAATGCATAGCTGCAGAGCAGGAAGGCAGGCATGGTTCCAGTGTTTTAAACATACAACTTCTTTCCACGAAGCAAAAGATGCCTTTAGAATTTCTGCAGGTGAGAAATTAGAGATTACGAGAACAGCACCTTCACATTCTTTGCTTTTTCACTGGGTTTATACACACAAGCTAATAAACGCTTTGAGCTTATGTCTTAGCACAAGCCCAAATGACAAAAAAGTACCCAGGTTAGAAGAAAAGTAGATGTGTTTCATTCAAACTTTCATGCACTTCTGTGTAATGCTGTAAGAATGGCCACTGCAAAGGCAGACAGAAAAAGAGTAAACCACTCTGAAGTTATTGGAGAGACCTCACATGAACTCTGACACCCTGGGCCAGGCAACATTTAAGTGGCTTGCAATGCCACCTCCTGTGCGGCCCTACTCCTAATTCATTCTCTCCAAGACACCCACAGTTAATCCCATGCCTTTCATTAGCACTAAGAGTACACCTCACCGGTGATGCTTATTGCCTATACGCGTCCATGTCCACTAAGAGCCACAGAAAGAATAGCAGCTACTACATCTGTTGAATCATGTCATCTTTTCTTCCCCCCTAAGCCCTATTTTTGGTGACGTGCTCACTTCAAAAGAATAACCTGTACTCCAGGATATGCAATCTAAAAAGGGAACATATCAATTTTAAAGTGCACTGTAATACGGTGGCATTAGTTTGAATTAATGACTAGACCAGACATATCTTAAACCAATGTTTTTATTTGAGTGATGGATCATCCATCCAGTGCAGCCTTTTTTTTTCCCCAAGAAAGAGAACACTTAAATTCTACACCATCTTAGGAAATTCAAATGTAGGAGCCGCTCAACAATTCCAGTTCAACCACGTGTCGATCTGTCTGTATGGTTAGCTCATGCACAAAACCACAAGTGTGTATACATTCAAAAGACAAAAAAAACAATTAGGCAAAGCTATGTTTTTCTTAATGTTGTGTACAACAAAAATGTTGTTCTTCATTACAAAAGATTGGTTTTAATAGATCATTGTGTCTACATCTGCTTCACACATTCTCTCTCCAAGTAATGTTCTTCTATAAAAGGAGACAACACAGCGCAAGTTCTAAAAACGTTTCTAACATAGAAAACTTTTGTGCAAATAAATTTGAAATTTTTGAGGCTGTTCCTACAGAAGAATGATAGGAAAGGACTGGCTCAATGTTTTTAAGTCAGGTCATTTGAATTACATTTCCCAAAATGCTAATAAAACTGACATGTTTGAACATACTGAAAAAGTCGCAGTCCATCACCATGCTGTCACATCAGTGCATTTGACTTTTTAAAAATGTATGGATTATACAATTACTGCCAGGCTCCATATTTTATATATAAAAGCTACAATCTGATTATATGTCCATGCTCAAATAATTTATTAAATAGGAGTGGAATGACTGTAATGTTACTTCTATGATGAATTCAACTTGCTATGCATAGTGTAAGACATTGCAGAAGAGACCAAACTGAAGCCTGTAATTGTCTTCATCTTTCATGAAGAGGTGTGACCTGGGAAAAACACAGATCCCAACACTGAAAGCTCCAGCCTCATGCAAACATGAGTTGATTACTCATGTTCTGACATAGGAATGGAAAAAATGAATTTATAGTCTTCACAGGCCACACCTTTAGATTATTAAGGTATTAATTACTGCAAATTACGTCCAATGTTTACATTATGTCACTCTATTACTGTTTTGCACCATCAGCAAATCACTCCTGCCACTATTACCCTTGCCCTTGTAGATTCCCTTTATTTACTATTCCCCAGGTGCTACCGTCATGCTTATATGATGCAGATGAACACGAATACACAAGAAACCCAAGGTCTTGCAAGTCTGCATCAGGACAACTACACAAAGAAGAAAAGGCACAGGAAAAAAACAGAATTAAACCTATAACTGTGCAAATTCTGAGATCACCAATAGTTACAGCACACAGATCACATATTAAATGCTTTTTCTTAACGAACACAACATTTAAGATGAATATTATGGTTCACAGGCCACACTAGTTATTTGAAGAAAAAACAGGAAACCTGTTGTAACAAGTCAAATTAAACAAGGTAATAACCTGACCCTCGAAGGTCAGTTTTGGTTTAATGATCTTTTCCACTAAGATGCACAGCTCGTTAGCAATTTACTAAGAAACTGCTACACTATTCATGGGAACTCAGTCTCCTGAGTGTAATCTGGTACGTGCCCTGAAAGTCCACCAACTCCCTAGAGATGACAAAACCACGCTGAAAATGACAAGATCAGGGGAGGGCGGAAAGTGATCGTGGCTCGGAGACTGCTCTGTTCAGGGGCTTGAGCAGAGTGAGGGGGAAATGGCCACTACAGGTCTTTCAGCACTTATAAGAACCGCTTACAAAGCTCTGGCAGCCGCACGCGTTGTGACCCGCTGCCAGCCGCGCAACTTCTCAAGCTCATCTGCACTTACGCTGAAACGACCTTCGGGAAAGGAGGGGAAAGAGAAAGTGGGGTTTGAGGAGCAAGCAGCGTTCGAGGCAGAGCTGAACCACGCCAAAGGTCGTGTCCTCCTGGCTGCGCGGGCCCACACCGAGGCACGGCCCCGGCGGAGTTACGGCCCTGCCACCGCTACACCCCGCGGCACCGCTGGGCCCGGGAGCCGCCCCCGCTCCCTCCCCGCTGCGCCTGCGCAAGGCCACCCTGACACCGCGCAGGGGTTACGGGGCGCTGCCCGGTCCCGGTCCCGTCCCCGTGGGGCGGCAGCTGGCGGTGCCGGTGTCCCCTCACTCTCCCACCCCCTGAGAGAGCTGCTGCAGCGCCACGGCGCCGCCACCGCCGCCGGCCCCGCCCGCCCTCAGGGCCCGCGCATGCGCAGCAGTCCCGGCGAGCCCCGCCGCGGGGTAGGGAAGGGGTCGCCCCATAGCACGCGCCCGCCGGAGCCCGAGCGCCGCCGGCCGCGCCGCCCGGCTCTCCCCGCTCCCCCTGCCCGTCCCGCCACTCTCCTCTGCCCCCCCGCCGGCCGCCTGCGGCAGAGCGGAAGAGACGCGGCCAGGACCGGCTGAGGCGGCCAATGGGCGCGCGGGGCGTTCTTCCCGCCCTCGGCGCCTCGGCCACTCGGCGAGCAGCGGGGGAGGAACAAGGAACACGATTGGCTCGGCGGAGCGCTGCTGGCAGCCCGCCCACCCGCACCAAAAAAACGACGGTAGCACAGAGGCCCAAAAAGCCCGAGGGGAGATGACGGCCCGACCGCCGGCCAAACAGGGCCCCGCGGCCCCACAAGCCTCCCCCGCGAGGGTCTGAGGCGGCGGCCCGCCCCGCGCCGCCGAGCAAGGGGGCGAGCCGGCCGCGTCCCGTTCGGCAACGCTTACCGCGCGGGGGGACGCGTCCGCCTCCGCTTGTGATGATCTTGGTCACAAGTGGCGCGCCGTAGCTCCGCCGTTTTGCGTCACGCCCAGAGCGAGGCGCTCAGCGGAGGGAGGGAGGAGGGAGAAGAACGTTCGCTGTGACGCAGCGCCGGGGCGGGAGCCTGAGTGAGGGGCGCTGCCCTGGCGCACAGCTGCGCGTGCCGCCGCGAGGGGCTGCGCCCAGCCGCCATCTTCCCCTGCCCGGGCCTGGCGGCGGCCCTGACAGCCCGGGGCGCTCAGGTCTCCTGCTGCCCCTCAGTCCGCGCTGCTCCCTCGCCGGGAAGGGGACGGGAGACGGGCTCCGGGGTAGGGAGCGAAGGAGGGAGCCCTGTGGGGCGGTGAGGCCGCAGCTCCGGGTCCCGGGCGGACGAAGGCGGGCAGGAGCCAGCAGAGACGGTGTTTGAAGGGCTCACAACAGCACCTTGCTTCGCGCCCAGCAAAGCCTCGTGTACGTACGGTCTTCGCCACGGCAGGGGCGAACGTAAAATAAACCAGGGGCAGGGCAGCGAGGATGGGCGCTAAGCCCTGGGAGAGGGGCTTTGAAGGAGAGGGAAAAAATTGAGTAGATGGGACAGAGCACAGCAGGTTGTAATTTGAAGGTGATGCAGACTCTCCAAGTTGTGCTTTTAAGTATTTTTCAGAGGATGCGGTTCAGACAGGAAGCAGCTGAACAAGGCCGAGGGAGGGGGAAACTTGTAAAACATGTTTTGGGAGCTGATGAAGAAACATTTCATGTTCTTTCCCCTTTTGTTCTTTCCCCTTTTCTTAAACGAAGGCACATGGTTAGTATTTCAAAATTAAAGCATGGTCTAAAGAGTCCTTTGACTCCGGTAGTGGAGTGCAGTTGCTTTTTCACAGCTGCTTATGATTTTGAAAATGCAGGTTTACCATTTATGTTCTGATAACACAGTGTTGTAGAGTATCTCAGTTAAATAGCATTTAGGATTCTTCAAGGCTGTTGAGGGGGGAGAGGAGTGTCAGGAGGAGAGAACACACCCTTGTGAAGATGTTTGGAGTTGCCTGGCTTTTTCTAGTCACACAGGGTACATAAGGTACTGTCAGGCTTACTAATTAAGCCTAACAACTTAGTTTCCTTTAGCCAATTAGTCATTGGGTAATGTGTTAGCCTTCTGACACAGCACTGCCAGTTCTGGAGTGGGTTGTAAAGACTGTAAGAATAGTTTGAGAACACAGTAGTCACTACAGCCTGATCCATTCATCAAATGAAAATGGAGAAGCCAGAGGAATGACTGGAGTCTTGGTCAAGACTGAAATGAATGAACAAGGTTTAAAATGTATGAGTATCGGTAGATAAAGTATCACACAGAACATTTAAGAACTTTAATAGCTTATCAAGAGAACACCAAACCAGGGGCAGTTTTAAGAACGATCTGATTAAGAACTATGTAATTGTTATGGATATTTTTCAGCATGAGAAAATAGGTAAAACAACATTTTGATGTCTCTTAAGCTCAATTTTCCTACAGTTTACAATTTCCTTTCATATGCCTAAGAATTTTTGTAGGTCTGGGCCTCGGGTAACAGAGTATTTAAATATTTGTAGTATCCTCATCAGCATTTTATATTATTTCATCATCTCCTACTGAGAGGGAGAAGGCGTGATTGTGAGAGCTGGAGTTGTAGATTGAAAGATTTCTAACAGAAAATGAAGCAACCTATTTCACAAATAGCCTGAAGAGGGAGCCATTGTTATATTAGAAGCAACAATTAAGGCAGAATAGCTCTTAATAAAAAAAAAATTATATCTGTAACAAAAATAATAAATAGAGCTTAAAATTACAAAAATTAATTAAATGTTCACAGACATACCTACATTTAATGTTCTGATTTAGGTATGTAGATAATTTTAAAGTCACGCTGAAAATTTAAATGCTTGTTCTTTGTTCTGAAATATTTATACTGATTGAAATATATTAAAATGCAAACTGAATAAATACATCGTGATTAATTAGTAAAGCATTAATTAGTTAATAGACTAGTTTATAAATAGATTGTAAACATAGAATGTATTTATTTTCTAACAGGATATGACAGTAGGAATGATTCTGCAGTTGCTGTATTTCTTCCACACCAAAATACTGATTTTACTAGAAACATTGCTCATTTAAAGAGTAGTACCAGCTCTTAGCTGTGCAACTGAAAACTATCTTTCCTACTTATATCCTATCTTTGTTCACACACAGGAAACACGTAGCTTTGTGATTATTGTTACCAGAAATCAGTCATTTATCAGGATAAAGACAGAGTTCATAAGTATGCTTATTGTGACTGAACAGTGGGTTTTCTTCCATGTTGAATTTATTTAGGAAAAAAAAAAAAAAACATGACTTGATGGTAGGTGACATCAGACAGGCCCTCCAAAGGCTCCCCCATGGTCTCTGTAGGATAGTCAAGTAGTCAACAGTATTGTCCGTAAGAGTTTAACTGCCATTGTTTTTTTCCAGAGTAGCAAGATTTTGAAGAAAAGCTGCATATATCTTTATACTGACAATGCAGTTACACCCATAAGAAAACATGAAATAATCAGGATGTAAACACCAGGAACTTTTTTGGTGTCGGTTACCTATGCACCGTACACCTTCCTTTTTTTAATGCAAAATATTTTTTTCCCCCATAGAAAGGACAATTAAGCTTTGAAAAGCCTTATCAAAAGTTGGCTTTTCTTTCAGTTGAAAAGTGGGACTAAATGTTTTTTGGTTTGGTTTTGTTGGGATTTTTTAACGCAGTTCCTGGTGACTGAACAAAAGGGCCTCACTGTTCCCTTCTGGTTCCCTTAGGCAAACGTGCTAAGAAGTTAATGAGATAAATCTGTGCATTCTTAGATAATGAAACTGAAAGACTTGCTACTCTGAATCATGTACTGTGTCACAAAGAAAAAATTCACACATAGGCCTTGAAAAATAGAACACCACGCATAGAGGTTTTTTTTAAGGTGCTTGGGCAGTGACTGCTGGAAGTGTCAAGGTTTGTGCTTTAGGGAGCAAAATGCAGTGTTCCAGTCGGACTGGTTTGCTGCTGGATCAAGCAGCAGTAATCTGCCATAGCTGGGTGATCCTGCTCCCCCCTGGCACAGCTCTGGTGTGGTTCATGGGTGAACTAGTTCTGAGTGCTGCCTCAGCAGAAAAGCACCTTGAGCAGAAACACAGGCAGCTCCACAGAGGGGCCAGGCAGCTGCCAGCACTGTGCTTTAACTGGGGCGGGCTGAGGCAAGGTCGCAACATCTCTGACGCGGGTTTGTCAGGACCGTGGTGCTGTCCCTGCAGCCCCTGGGGAGGGAACCAGGCTGGCATTTTCAGTCTCCCCCACCCCTTGTGTAAAGAGGGATTGAGAGCAAGCCTGCACACCTCTGCCCAGCCCCGTCTGCAACCTTAGAGCCCTGCTAGCTCTGAAAACCAGAGGTGGTGCGGCTGCTTTGGGGCATGGCTGCACCTTTGTGCTGTGACGTGCCAGCAAGGTCACAGCGCCTGTGGCATGATCTCTCTCTCATTAAAGGTTGCACCTTCTTACTTCAGGTCATCCCGTGGGTTCGCAGCCCAGTTATGCCAAGTAACTTGTTTGAAGTACAAATAGTTATCCATTTCACATAAAATGCTCACCCACTGCTAGGTACTCTTGCTAAAATTTTCATCTAGAGAATACAGTATAGCTGAGAAGTGGTAAGAGAAGCGTGTACCAATTGTAATATGTGAAAGTCTAGAGCAGTAGTCAACTGGCTGTCAGCTCAATCACAGTAGTCAGTGTCACAAAAATAAATAGTAATAAATAGTCTTATAAATGTATAAGCACAAACAATTAAAATGTTTTGCATTCACAATACAAAATATGCAAAGGAGTGACATCATTTATGTTTCTGTGTGTATGGCTTTCTAAATACAAACATCAATGAGTGTACCAATAAATCGGATCTCTTCATTTTTTTCTTTACTGCTGCATATTGAGGTAACTTGAATCAAACAGGATTTTTGACCCATGGACACCGTCCTTTAAGTCTCCAGGCTGTTCCATTCAGAAAATGCCGTTAAGATAGTAGACCACCACCTAGAGAGAACTGCAGGTGAAGATTAATTTCTTTTTCCTGGGCCCATATGCTTCTGTGTGCTCATTATAGTGGCAACTACAATATATTTGGTATTCAGAACTCTCCCCCCAAAAAAACCAGCTTGAGGAAGGGTGTACTTGACAGATCTTATGGGTCCTTCCACTGTGATTAAATGAAACTATTATTTGGAGCAGTCACTGGAATGTGAGGGTTGCTGCCAAATTGGTGATGTTAACCCTGCATACAGAATTTGCCGTCTTGTCAGGAAGGAAATAATGCAGAGGACATGAGTAAAGCAGGACTAACTCTTGAATTTCTAAGTGTAAAAAAAGAGCAATACAAACTTACATGAAATTCATATATGAGGCCTCTGCCACCACTTGTTTCTTCACACCAGAATGCTGCCTGTCAGGAGCATCTCATGTTGAGTATTTTCCAGTTTCTGTTACAGAGGTTACAGTTTCGATTTTAAGTTCAGAAAAAAAAAAATCCCTTTAACTCCACAAATAAAAAGACACGGTTAGCATGATCTTTGAATTATTCTTACCGATATAAAAAAGTAATTAAAAAATAAAGAAAATTGTAACTGCATCTAAGGGATGGGGAACATACAGTTGGCTAGCACTTCATGTTATTTCACAGTGAGAGATAACTGAAATTATTTTAAGACTGGCAGCAACATCAGTATTATTCATGCATCTAGAGACGATGTCTGGTTTAACTGCAGCTATGTACAAGTCTGTCTGGAGGCTGGCAATGCCAAACCTCAGAGAATTTGTTTTTCTTGCACTGTGTTTTTTTAATAAAAAGGTAATTAATTGAAGTGAAATAAATTCATTTATTCCCTTGTATTGTCTGTTACGTGTGAAGATGTCCAGTTTGCCAGTATTTACAGCTGTGCCACTGTATAATTCATCTCTCATAAACCCACAAAGCAAGTAAGACACAAATATATCAAATATAAACATCAAGTCTGGTACGTTATACATCGATGCATTAAGATTTAATGTGGCATCAGATCAGAAAAGAACTTGCAAAGAATGTCACGCTACATGAAGATTTAGTCCTTAGTTTTCACAAAGTCAGCATCTTACCCACCTGGGACATGCATCCTAGTCCTGTTGGAGCTCCCTCCACTGAGATAAGAACTCGTGTAAACTGTCGGCTTTATGGGAAACATTTCCTAGGTACACACTAGGAAGTTCTCAAATGCTCCTCGGGTAAGGAACGCGATCGTTTCTCTTTGCTGCCAGGGTGCACACCTTGTGCAGGGTGTACTTTGAAGCTTGAGCAAAGTTTTGTTGGCTTCTTTCCGAAGGGTGAAGGTTCTTAGCAAACAGAATCCAAATTCAATGCCGAGTTACGTTTTTCGCAAGCACTTTTACACACCTGTCAAATTTAAGACCACAAAAATACACAGCCATCGTTCCTACCTTGAGGAGTAAGTGAACCTGGCAAGTTCCACACGAAGAACCCGAGAGGAATTATATAACAAAACGTAAGCATGCTTTCAGACTGTACTTGCAATTTTTGAAGCTGCGTGAGAGTAAAGTAGCTGGGACCCTCCTCTGTCACCATCTCAGCTCATTCTGTGGGAGTTGCAGAATCAGCTGAAAAGCTTTGCCAGAGGAACCGGTGCTCCTCAGGCAGAACTGGAAAGCCCCGTTACACCAGTCCGCGGCAGCTTTGCTCGCATCATTAGAAGCCAGTAGAAATATCCAAATGATGTCCAAGTGTCTCCAGTTCAAGCTCATACTTCAGTTGAAAAAAACTGCAAAGAGCTTGCAAAAATGTGTACCACCATGCCTGCCTTGTTAGCAGGTCAAGGTGAATTTCCTGGTCAATTTCTTTGTAACCTAACGTAGTAGTATCCCAGGACAAGCATTTTGTATCTACCAAAGTGCACTGTAATGTGAAGCTGTTCATATGTTTCTGTTTAAAATATTTATGTAATTATTTACCTCTTGGAGAACATTATGTGTCCGCAGCTCAAAATACAGACGTGTATTGACATATATGGTGTTGGACTTAGTGATCCTTAATGGGTCCTTTCCAAGCCGAAATGCTCTGCATGATACAAGGTTTAAAACTGAAAATCAATGAAGTTTCACCTTGGGGCAGTAAGTATTGGCAAAGGGCCATACTTTTTCCCTATAGGATAGGAACTTACACCGAAATGATGATAATACGTGCAATCCTGACCAATTCCAGATTCAGAGAAGAAGTCTTCTAAAGCCAGATGTATTTGAGAAAGCGAGTGAAAAGGAGAAGGGATGAGAAACTGCAAGTTCTTTCAGAAGGCTAGAAAATCCTGTGGTAGAAAATAGCTGGCAGCGAGCATTCCTGTTAGCAGAGGTGACAGGCTCTGAAGGTAGGTGAGGACAAGGGCGTGCAGTTAGTTACGTACACTTACCCTCAGGCGAGTTTCGCACCCCAGTGATGAGCAACACAGAGATGAGCCAGGGAGACTAAACAGCACCTATAAAATCAGAAGATTGCGTTCAGGACTTTTTTCATGCATCAGGATTTTAACTTCATGTATTACATGCAGGTGGAAGTTTCCAGCAGGAACAAGTGGACTGTGGCTCCTGGCTGGCACAGCCTATCCTCCACTTTCCTGTGCTGAGCAGACGGTGACCTGATGAGTTCTTCGTCTCAGAAGGCTATTCGTATCTCCATGCCTTCATCTCCTGTGGTCAGCATCTTATTTTACTCATTCTCCATGATGGTAGCTGACTGCCACATTTTAAGTCTTCTCTTTTGAGACAATACTTAAGGATTAAAAACTGTATTTATTTAATACAAAAACCAACTGTCACATTTAAGCACGCTGGTTTTAAATGGAAATGAAAATGTTCCGATTTCTTTGACATGAATTATTAGTGGGAAATTTTAGCATTAGTTTCCCTACAACATGGATGGATAGCCTATAGGAGGAAAGACTTGGAGCAACGTACCAGGGAAATACCATGTATAGGCACCTAGAGGCGTCCTGGGGTGCGCCGTTCAACCAGCTGCTGCTCCACTGGCCACGTCCACAGAGGACTTGATTGGCGTCTGCCATCCTTGGGGCGGATTTCTCCAGTACTGTAGGACATCCCCAATGGCATTAGACATCCAAGTCTCGATGCCTCAAATCAAGCTCTCAAAGGTATAGATGCTGCTGTTGGACATCCCCACAAAGTTCTTTTCTTACTACCTGGCTAGGTTTAATCAGCAAAGCATCCACTTACATGATTATACAGAGTATGATGGTAGGTGAAACAAACAGTACTCGGGTGTCACTTTGAAGAGGTACCCTGAAGTAAACACAAGTTAACAAGACCTTTATCACAGTGTAAAAATTAGCCTAGAATAAAACTTAACCAGTCCAATTTACACTGACAAGTGACTTCGTGCAAACTGTGCTAATAAACATATTATAGCATTTGTAATTTGAACTTGTAGCACTGTTAAGAGGAACTTTTGCTCTGACATGAGCGTATCTAGAATAAGGCTAAAAAATAGAAGAAAACTTGAATCCTATTTCTAACACTGTTATTTTAGTTATCTTTAACTTACTGCAGCAAAAAAAAAAATAGGTGTTAATGCAACCAAGAAGTAACATTGCTAGAGATGGTGTGTTACAATACATACCCTTAAAAAATGCACACTGATCCCCCCCCAACCCCGAGGGCTGATGAGATGGTGCACAACAGAAAAAAAAAGTCAGGATGACAGGGGGGAAGAGGAAAAGTAGCTCTGACTATGGAATGGCTTCCCCACTGCTTGCTTTCATGGCCAGGAGAATCTGAAATTGGAGTTTTCTACTATTTCTCTCTTCTGCGACTAAAGAAGATGTGAAGATTGGCTGCACAATTAATCAGTTTCACACACATAGTTTTACCTTGACAGCAAATGGCTGTTTCAGAATTGAACCTTATTTTACTGCACTGCTGTGATAATGTTTGCGCACATAAAGTGATGCTGTCTTTGTTGACTTTGTATTTTATTTGCCCTTCCAAAGATCAACAGAAAAAGCTACATATAGTATAAATCCACCTTCAGTCGCGCTTCTTAATGTTGTAGAACCTATAGCCAGCGTGGATGACAGCATTTTCCAAAGCAGATTTCATCCTAGAAACACAGGCTCCATAACTCTTGCACCTCCACTACCTCACCCAGCTTTCTACACTCCTCTCTTCTGACAAAAGGGTTCTGTTTATGGGCAGCTCTTCTTTCAGTGATGGTCAAAGTCACTTTGTAAAACCACTGCAGAACAGGAGATTGCAAATAATGCTTTACATCAGTTCTGTGTCCTTAAATACTTCAGCACAATTCAATCACTTACCTTTATAGAGCAAGAGCTGTTAAGCATTGACCAGCCTGCCCCAAGTTCTGTACGGGCGCTGGAGTGCTCTCCCCTGCAGGGTTCCTCAACACGCTGGCTCCTAAATGGTTTAAACAGGCAAAGGGAGCTGGGGGACTGTAGAGGGCTGGTTCTGCAAGCTGATGACGTGCCAACTGGAGTTTTCCGAGTCCTCTCTCTTGCGATGGGCACCAAAAGCTACGCTGCAGTTACCCAGCCTGCAGAGCCAGGACAAGAGACGCTGGGCTGGATCCTCCGCTTCCCCTTGGATGGTGCCAGCAGCCAGCATCCCTGCCCAGCTCTGACCAGCTGAGCTGAGTGCCGCACAGCTCGGGGAAGTCTGAAGATGGGTGTTCATTGAGAACTCGGTTTGAAACCCAAGCATCCCAGGTTATTACTGCTCCCAGGCCTCTTAAGAGGCCAGCTATCTTTATGTCCATCTCCCGTGGATTTCAGGGGAGCTACTAAAAATCAGAAGTTTGTTTGTTTATATTTTTAAATTCAGCCAAGGCCCTGGTAGCTTTCCACATCAGCTATTCATACAAGTCATCTGCGGTACAATATTCCCTTCCATAGGCTCCACATCCACGCCTTGTGCCCTTAATCATCTTTATTCTTGCACTTTCTGGGCCAGAGAAAAAGGAAAGATACCAACTAATTTCTGTAATTTAATAACATTTGTTTGAGCAGTAGGGATAACACTGGATTGTTTCAATCTAGCTCAGTCACTTTATGTGCACATAACTGCATGTTCTAAGAAAAAAATCACATTTTGAAATAAAAAAAATATAGATTTGAACTGCATAATTGTGCTAGGTGTTCTGCCTAAACAGTGAACAGAAATCTCAACTATTGCTTTAATTTCAAAATACATCATTGGTCTTTTATTTAATTATCGGTGTAAACGGATGCTTTAGAAGTCATTGCAACCAGCAGTTGGGTGCAAGAACACCCTTCCAATGACAGACTTTGGCCAGAACAGATGTTTACAAAAACTTTTCTGTTGTACAAAAGTGAAGTCATATTAAGGAAACATCATGTAGTGATTTTTAACACCGTGGTCACAGCACAATGAGAAGAGATGTAGATTAAATTGAGGGAAAAAGGCAGAATCCAGACGTGGAAATGTTTATTTACTATTGCAGAGATTATTCCCATCAATAAACGTTCATAGGCAAGTTTCTGTATCAAATTCAGCAAGCCAGCTGTACTGCATTTCCCTATTTACCGCCTTCTGTGGAGGACAGGGAAGAGATTAACATGATAGTGGACCTTTCTTCAAATAATTAAATAGTGAAATTTTGTCTATAGTTAGGAGGAAACGACACTATTGTGTGTTGCTCATTCAGCAACACATGAGCTGGGCAGCATGAACATGGCAATACTACGAAACAGGAGTAATTTTAATAAAACAGATATCAAAAAATCCCTTTGCCTGATTTTTAAAACCAAAATGTAACATATGCACTCAGCAGTAATGATTGTCCCTGGCCCTATTTTGTAGCGTTGAGGATAAGATCACTTGATTGAGCGGATCACAGATGGTGATCCAGATCAGGAAGCTGGAAAGCTTAAGACTGAAAAAGTGCATTGCTGATTTTTTCGTGGTGGTCTCTCAGTTGTTAGTCTCCACAAGTGGAAGTTTCACGTGAGCGCTGATGTAGCTTGGATATCTCCAGGAAAAAGGCTGCAAACGCTTTGGTTCCTTCGATGTAGTTGTGTCTATGAAGGAAAGAAGGATCATGAAGTCCTGTCAGGCTGGTTTGCTCTTCAAATTAGTGCCATCGTCTGGTGAAGATTTCAGAGGAATTTGCGAGATTGGTCACTCGAGAAAAGGACCAAGCGCACAGAAATTCTGGAGATCCTGCCCCTGGCATTCCTCTGGAGGATTCACTGAGGAAACCTTTTGCAGGGTTATGTCCCCTAATTACTATTGTCTGTAGCCATAAGGTTTGGGGTTACACTGAAGAACAACAAAAATAGTTTGAGAATTATTGTAGGATTCTCTGGTTCCTGGAGCTCAGCATGACTCGACCGAGAACCTGCACAAATGTTCAGACAACGTGCTGAACGGTGTCTTATCGTGGATCCTCAAAGGATGAGCACAAGCAGCAAGTTTAAGCCAATTTTGATGTAATTACACTAGTTTTGGTCAGTGTAATGTATACACACACACCTTCTTATGCATTTATACTGAAAGCCATTAAGACCTTACTTAAACATGAGCCTGAACGTGTCTGACTGGAACACTTGGAAATGGATACTGTGATGGAAAGGTGCCCATCTACATTAATTCAGACCAGAGACAAATTTAATGGGCAGTGACAATTGCCTGTGTGATGTCTTTAAAGACTGAGTAAACACTGCACGAAAAGTATACAGCAGTACGTGTTAGGTGGGGAATTTTGCTTTCCACTTGGCACAGCAACAAGTTTGCCAGAGACAATAGTTTGGGACTGTCCCGTGGAGCAAAGTGCTTGTGGGTGGGTACCCAGGGACTTTGGTTCTCCCCCCTTCTCTTATAGCACAAATGACAAATAAGAGAAACCTGCTTATTTTCTCATTCTGGGAGTGCTCCCCGGCATCGGCTGCTCCGATGGGAAACATCATCACACTTTTCCGCGTTACAGTCTGAAACATTCTGGCTACAGGAATTGTTGAGCCATCACGAATAAAATCTGGATCTTCTCCAAAAACTGAAATATATAGGAAGAATGAATTCATTATTAAGTGAAATAAAGGTGCTTTCTTCCGCTGCTGTATGTTTGAGTAGATAGTGGGTATCAAGAGCTTCTGAGTAGAAATTGCTTTGAGCGTGCAGCCAATTGACTTCATGGATCAACTGCGCTCCACAAACCTCTGGCTTCGTATCCATACACAAAGAATCGACATGAGGTCATTTGACTACTCCTGTTCAATATACCCCAACGCAGCAAGGCGGGTAAGAAGATGTGGCCAAGTTGTTCCATCAAAATCAATGAGATTCACAGGGGTAACACTCAACTGGGAAATCGCTTTTGCTCTACAATTCTCCTGCACGCTTACAGGCACATTAAGAATTAAAAAAAAAAAAAGAACATACCCGTTTTTATTGCCTTTCTTGCCGCTTTATATAGTGGATCATTAACACCAGCGAGCCAGGGCTTTGCACCCAAAGGCATGGACACCTTCAGTTTGTTTGGACTGTTCCTCTTGGAAAAGACACTCTCCAAGTGCTCCACCACCTGCAGGGAAAACATGTCGCACTCAGTTCATCTTCTTGCAACTCAAGCTTGCACCCACAGCCCCACTTCTGCTTCCAGAAACAGGTAAGTGCTAGAAATAGTCAGTTTACCACTTGGGTTGTAAATTTGCAAGGTGCTAAGAGTAACTTATTTTCCATTGTAGAAGCCAAAGAAAAGCCTCTTACCTGTTGTTTCACAACTGAAAGGTCCATGTGGGGGACCTGACGGATTGAGAATTTGCCAATGACTTTTGCTGGAATGACGGTTTTAATTCCTGTTTCGTGAAAAGCTCCTTCAATCCCATGAATAGAGAGAGAAGGGTAACGCCACAGGTGCAGAAGTACTTCTTCCTTCAAAAAAAATAACATTGGAAATAAAAGGGATGACACTGAAGCCGTTCATAATTTACAGCATTAATATGAAAAAAAGTTTTCCATCCTAAAATTCGTATTTCGAGACTTCTCTATTTTAAAGATGCTTGATTTATAATTTAAACCCATGCTCGTATCTTTTAGTTTAAAAAAAAATACAATTTATTTCAAGTCAATATTTGTTTACCTTTAGAAATATTTGTATGAGAACAGCTTTTCATGCACAATAAGAAATGTGGAGCATTATTAAAAATATCTTGGAAGTAAAATTTTATAGGGCAAAGTAAAATCAGAACAACTGAACTGACCATCTGTTGATCTCAGAACTTCTCACAGGAGAAACCTGGTGATCAGTTTAGCCAGACCCCTGCGAGATGATACCCAGGAAGAAATTCTGCTAATGAGCAGTTAAATAACACAAGAGGTAAGGTAATAATGTTCAGTAACCAAGTTGATCTGTTTTTCTGAAGATAAGGAAAAGGGGGAAAAAAATGTCTATTCCAAGGACGAAGAGAGAAAGAAAATCCTTGGTTTTTTTCTAGTAGATCTTTATAAATTGGCCTTCATGCAGCACCCCAGGGCACAGCTCCTTTCCTTCTCTTCCAGCTTGAAGAGATGAGAGCTGTATGTACACAAAATTTGCACCACTTCATCCTCATACAGGTAAAACATCAAAACTTACATAACATAGTTATCATATTCCTGTATTACTGATTATTACAGTCTAGCTTAGCCAATTCAGCAGCTTTTGCATGGAAATAAAAGCATCCATGTTAGAGCTCGTACCGGAATGGTTACATTAGTGATAAAAAAATGAATCATTCCTTTCTCCCAGCTCCCACTCTCGTGCAGAGACATCTTTCTGAGCCAGCACTTACCTGCTGGTTTTTATTTAGGATATAATTTTTAAATGCTGGCACAGAGAGCCTTATGGCTTTGGAATTTTTTTGGGGCATACTCAGCAGACACCAAAATCTGAATTAAACAAATAAAACCCACCCCAAAACACATCTTCCTAAAGCTGCCTTCCATTTTTCAGAGCTAAATGCAACTTCCTTTCTGCTATGTCACCTGTACTCAGGGGTTTTAATGCTTATTTTGTTTGACTGGTTGGGTGAGGGGGAGAGGATCTGCAGTGCAAGAGAGGAGGAACGACAGTTTTGCATTATTCCTTTCACTGATTATTCGTATTTCAGATCACTTTCCCCAGTAGCTTGCATTTTCAGCAGATCATTTTAATGCTCTGTGCTCCTTTATTTTGAGTTTGCCATTGACCAAAAATATCTTTCAGTTTGGCTTTACACATAGATGCTACAAATGGGTGATTTAAATTATTTCTGCTGACCATTTGTACAGATTTTATGTTACCTTGGTGCCATAGAGGAATTTTTTCACACCAGCGTTGTTTTTATGTTCCTCTAGATCAAATTCAATCGATTCATACAATTTCCTCTCCTCCTCAGTCAGGGCAGCAACGCTGTCGTAGATTCCAGGGATCTGAATGCAACCTGTGGGATCCACAAGGCTGTCTACAAAATAAGAGAGAGATATTAGTACAAATGGGACCGATTTCTTCCACCACCTTTTCCCTTCTACCTTTTTACCAAATGAGTTAAGCCTAAGGACTAACAACTGTTCGCATCCATCAAGATGTGGCACCTGATGATGTATTTCCATATTTATACCAGCTGCTGACACAAACACATCTTCCTGCCGAGACACAAATCGGCATTGGAAGGTCAGGTTTTGCTGCACAGAATCATAGAATATCTATCCGGAATATCACCAGAACTGTGCTGAGGGTGGGAAACCTGGCAACCTTGCTCCAATTGGACTTGCCTTACTCAGGTCAATTAAGCATGGCACTGCCCTTCCTCAGGCTGGTCGCTAGCCGTTGTTCCCCGGTTGCTCCTGAGCGATTACGGATGTTATTACCTAGCAGAGCTATCAGGTCTACCATAGGCTCGTGAATGATGCCTCCAAAAGTCCCAGAGTGAAGGTCCTTGTCACCACATTCAACCTGTGCCAAAAACACGGGTTACGTTTAAATACTCCCTACCTTATTCCTCAGCGTTTTCCACGGCAACTGGTGGCTTCAGGGTTTTTTTAAACAAGGCCACAAATGCATAGGAAACAATGATGTGTTTCTATTTATAAAACATCGGGACAGGAACAATCTGCTTTGGTAAAGAGAAGAGAGGGCTCTGTTATTAGCCCCTAGAGAGAGAAATCCAGCTGTGCACAGCACCTGCGTGCATTTGAGAGCTAGGGTCCCTCTCCATTCCCTCCCTTGCTTCAGTAAGATTAAACACATCCTAAGGGAAACGTTTGCGTATTACTGTTTCCAACATTGCAGAATAAATTCTTCAAGTTCCCTATCCTTTTTATGTAATTCAAAATCTTCACAACAAAGGCAAGAACGAGCCTTACTTGTTTTGCATTAAGAAAATATATGTCCAACCTTAAATCCAGATTGCAACAAATGAGAATTTAGAGGTCTCTTCAGTCATATGGCTTTAGAATAGGGAGAAGCCTTTGGTTTGTCAAATAGGTTCTTTTTCAAGACACATTTTCATACTCAGGTTTATCATAAACCATTTTCCTGCAATGAGCTTGTTTATTCTTCTCAAAACCTCATTACAGCCAACTGTCTGGCAGCAGGCAGGGATCATTTTTGATGTTTTAATCGCATCATTTTTCTTAACCAAGACTTAGAAGAATTGAATTAAGGCTGCCAAGGCTCTTTTGGTTAAAAACAAATTTCTTTTTTTTTCAGACATGGATGTTACTGCAGATTTTTCTTTAGTTCTCTAGTCCTTTAATCTTCTTTCTGAATTCCTTTTATGCTTCATCAGGAAGTTTCTAGGGGAGAATTTTCTGCTCTTCATTTCACAGCAGCTCGCGTTGGCTGCTAAATACACTACAGCGCGCTGTTATTTGCTTCTGCCAGTGGTTACAACAAATTGTGTGGCTTTCAAACCCAGGGATCTAACTACCCTGAGACCCTTTAAGCAGACACATTGAGCTAAGCAGTATCTGCCGCAGAGGGGCAGAGCAGAAGAAATGTTTTTGGAGAGAGTAAGGGGGTGTAGGGACAATGCTGCCGGAGAACAGAGCTGATGAGGAAAGACTGGGAGAGTGGCAGGAGAGTAACAGGACAGGAAAAGGATGGAGGGGAGAGAGGCAACTGGAGAAATGATGATTGATGAGAATTTAATGAAAGTAAATAAGGCTAATTGAACTGAAATGGGGAGGAAAATCTGTGTAAGCCAAAAAGGATATGGAATAAAGCTCTGTATTTGTAAATAGTGAGCTTGCTCTGATTCTTTCCCTGCGCAGACACCGTCAGGGGCGCAGTTCAGATGAACCTGTCCCTTTACCTCCACAAAGAAGCAGGCATTTCCCCGACTCCCGTACGTGAGGGCAGGCTTCCTGTTGCTGAGCCAGAGGTTGTCCGAAATCACAATATAATCAACATCAGAGAAAAAGCACTGGCTTTCTTCAAGTAGCTTTTCTAGCCCCAAGGACCCTGCTTCTTCCATGCCTTCAATTACAAACTTGAAGTTTACTGGCATAGCCTAAATGAACATTAGAGGAGCCTGGGTAAGGAAAAAGCATTTTCAAAAACAAAAATTCTTTAATATCAGAAGCAGACTGGCTTGCAGTACACTGTGTTAGGGGAAGAAGGACACAGGACATACAGCTTGCTTCAGTAGAAAGGGCAGTGATAAACAGTTTCCCAGAAATGAGTCAGAAATGCTGACACATCCCATAGGAGAAATATATTTGAGCTTAGTTTCCCATTCCAATTCATTTTCTCATTACAGGTTAAGGTGTTTTCTCTTTTGATTTAATACCCAGATTAAATGCAGGAACAAATATGTAAAATTAAATGAACTTGTGTTATGGTTCTCCAACAGATCACCGAATGACCACCAAAACATTTAGAAAAACTGTTCGTTTATATTTTTTTAATGGCCTGTCCTGTTTTCTAGGAAAAGGCCTCAAATGAAAAATTTCTTTTTCCTTGCTTGTTAAAATGCCAAAATAGCTATTAGTAATTTCATCACATGGCAAGATACAGAAAGACAGACCCATAACCATATCTGCTTACAACAGCTAATCTTCAGGCAAACGTGCATATTTACCAGCACTTAAGAGCCACTAAGGTCCGTTCAGTACTATTGATGCAAGGAAAACAGTTTTCCATAAGGTTGCGATAGGACTTGAAAAGTCAAGACTTATGCTCAATGGTGTAACAAGATGTGTTGTGTAAATTCACCTTAATCGTGCTTGCTAACCCAATTATAAGCTTAGACTATATGTTGGTTTAACTTTGCATCGGGGATACGACTAGCCCAAAATTATTACATGTGCAGACTGATTTAAAGATATCTGTGTTGGTCGTTGTAATAAATGAGACAAAAATTTGATTCTTAGAGATAGGTCACGCCATGAGCAAGTATATTTGTACTTGGTTAGTGCACCCATTGAAAGAATTCACTTTGATAAATCCAATACCTGGTTGAAAGAACTGCCTGTTATATATGAGCATTTTCTGATATTTGTTCACATAAAATAAAGGCAATCGTAGGCAGACAAACCCAAAGATCCGCAGAATGTAACAGCGGAGATGAGTCTAATGACCAGCCTGTGATGTATATTATTTTACCATTTCAAAATCTCTCAAGAGAATAAGGTATCAAAGCTGCCCAACGTACATAATATACATTGAGTGCTTCCTTCAGTGTGTTTTCCTCTCAGGGCAATGACAGCAGTTCCATATTCACATTGCGTATAGACTGTTCCAAACAGAACTGCTCAAGGACAGATTCTTACTAGAGTGGGACCAGTGCTCTAGATGCAGCGTTAGAAATAACCTAATCTGTCCCAACAGATATCTAACTCCCAGGAAGGTAAATGCATCCCTCCAGAGGAAAAAAAAATAAGAATTCTTCACTGATACATACTAATTTCAAGGCTCTGAATGCTTCCACTGCGTTTATCCAAGCTAAGACAGGTCCTTTGTTATCTGTTGCTCCACGCCCATACAGATTTCCTTAAAAAGGAAAGAGGAAAGTTTTTAAGCAATTTTTGATATTTCTCTCGTCACTTCAATGCAATCAGCAAATTCCTGTTGCCACACAAACTGTAGTAGTGTTTCAGGTGAAGTGTCAAAAGAATCAAGGTTTCGGTGACTTGTTTTCAATAAGGTGATGAGTGTTCCCCGGTGGGCTGCTGCATTCCATCCCCCCCACTCGTGTGTATACACCATTTGAGGGTTTCTGCTACATGCCAATTTTTAAGCTTCAATTTGTTCCTAGGAGCTGTTTGTTCAGACCAGGCACTCCTGGAGAGTTTGCACAACACGCAGCTTGTGTGCACAACAGCCAGCCCGGGTAACAAAACCCCACCACAGCAGCAGCGTGAAGCTGCACGCCTGGGTACCCGACTTCTCCGTAAGCACTCGGCTGTGCATTTACAGATTTCAGGTTCGTGCACAGATAAATCTGTTTCACATCCAGGTAAGTCTGTGGATTGCCACCACCAGATTTATCCGTAGCAGTCCCCACAGGAGGCAGAAGAGTTACCCCAGTGAGGGTGTAACTGGTCCCGACAGATGGGAAAGGGCCATAGGACAGACCTAGGGATCAGGATTTCTGCCTTCTTGCTCTTAATCCTCTGCTGACCCTCCATCCTTGATTTTGGTCCTTCAAGTCGATGGAGCTGTTCGTGCTCATCTGGCTGTAGTGGGAAGAGGAGTACACCAAGGGGGGGTGCTCCGTAGCTCCAGCACGGCAGGTGGAGGCACTAAAGGATTATGCAGCAAGAACAGGCAGTGTGGGGGAGGATAATGGCTGATCCAACAACCCAACAGGAATGTTAAAGCAGAAATAGATTCTCTATTGAATACTCTATAAAGCACCATTAACCTCACGTGGCTCTTCCACACCAAATATTAAGCAATCACCGACGTGTCTCACTGCTCACAGCACGGTCCAGGCTCAGAGCCCCTGGATTTGTCCCACAGATGCCCATGGGAGAGGTCCTCATGCTGTGGTTAAACATACAGGGAGCCTCCTACTCAGAACCTCAGAGCTGTGTATTCAAATAACAACGCAAAAATAATGACCAGATCCCTACCGTTGATCTCTGTCAGTGTGTAAGGGTCAGTTTTCCAGCCGTCTTCCTTTTTGGCAGGCTGCACATCTACGTGACCATAGAAGCACACGGTGGGGTTTTGGGGGTCCTTCCCCAGTTCCCCGAGAATCACAGGAGGCAGTGGGAGGTCCTGACCATCAGTCAACTGCAAAGAAACATTAAAAAAAGCAACAAAGGAAAAGCCAACCTTTGAAAACTTGCAAATGTTGTCTAAAAAACCCTAGAATTCTCAGTATTGAACGTACATCTAACATATTCAGTTGGCTCTGGTTCGATCATCCCACAAATCAGACTTTGAAACCAGCTCTAACCTACCCAGAGAAATTAAGATTTATTTTTTTTTTCTCCCCAGTTGTTTAGGTTCTGCAGGGACTTTTTGGAGTTCTAACATTTTACTGTCATAAATGCCCTCATTGCTGAACTCTCATCTCCCAGCACTGGAGAAGACAAGGGTGACAGTGCTGGAGTGACAGAAGTATACGTTGTGACACTGAAACACCCAAAAAGCCACGCAAACTATTTGGGGTTTGATTTTGGGACAGATCAGAGCAGACCTGTAACTTCAGCTACAGAAACAAGATAAAGACTTGCTGGCAGGAGGCAGTAGGAGCTGTTCCAGACTGTTTTCAGAGCAGGTTATGGCTCTAACCCGATCCTGTCACCGCTGCGCAGAACAGGTCTCCACATTGTGTCTCACAGGAGAGAGAAATAAGAGGTGAAGGAAGGTGAGTGCTCCCTTGTGTTCACCAGTATCAGTCTGTGTGGTATCTGCTTGCCCAGCAATTAAAGGAAAAACCCGTTTTGTGAGATAATATTTTGTCCATAGGCAGAGAAAAGAATCTATGGTCTCTGATCCATCAACAGGTAACCATTCCTCATGTTATCGACACAGCTGCTGTATATTTTGGCAATTCTAACTGCGTGCCAAGTGCATGCTGAGGTTTTAATTTTGAATGCATTCATTATGATCATAAAATTACATAGCCTGAAATATTAAAGTATTGCTACGCTGCCAGGTCCTTGTGCGAGGACTCTCACAATCCTCCCCAGAAACCTCGGGGGAAGTAAAAGGGAATCACTGGTGAAGTTCTGAATAAAAATCCAACAGCCCAGGGCACAAAGGACCCTCTGACTGCGGTAAGGTGAGTAAACTAGAGACAAAGATTTGTCAGAGGTTAACTCTTGCCTGTTGCTTTCCAATAGAGCATTTGTCAGAAGCTCCTAAAACCAAGGCTGATGCTGCAGATAATTAACCCTTTCTGCCCGGCAACACTTTCCTGGTAAAAGCTAACCCTCTCTCATGCAGAGACCTTGCTGACAAACTGATGCATTCACTGTTATGCTTCATTACTTAAAAGAACAGAAAAACAAGCCCTGGTAAAAAAATAACTCAGGCCTTTAACTTTTGCAAACTGCTTCCCTCCGTCTAAACGTGCCAAGCTGTCCCTGCTACGCAGAGACCATCTGCTTGCATTTGGACTGTCTGTGGTCTCCTCAGGCTGCTCTCAGTCTAAGGAGGGGCTGATTTCAGCAGTTATCGTGTAGCTACAGGACTGCTGATAAATTGCTATCTAGCTCCCAGAAATCAGCAAGTCACAGCATACACACGCATATACATAGCGCTGAACGTCATAGGTAAGCCACATGTGAAAATACATTCTAAATGCAAGAACCAGACAAGCACCTGATGTGACCCCAGGTTTACTAAATTGACAGTGGCTCCCAGCGCTTCAAGTCTGTCTGCTGCCAATGCCACCATCCGTATTACTTCTTTCCTCAGGTCTGGTTGAACAGAGTTGCTCTCCACAGCCACCCATTCCTTAAGATCCTGTGCGGGAAGGAGAGAAGGATGGGATCACACAGGATGCTGCAGTGTTTGGCCTGTGAAAACAACCCTGTCACAGCAATGTCGTGGATGCTAGAACGCTTCAAAATCAAGTGGAATTGCTTAGATGCATCCCCAGGGTGGAGAGTCCTGATTTTGTGAATGGGGAGGGTGCCCATGCTTTGGCATTTGCACTGGATCTAAAACCCAGTAAAGAGGAGGTAGACTAGATGCTGACCAGTCTGCACTGCAGAAATTGCATTATTTACCAGTTGGGATCCTCGTGAGGAATCAGAAGTGCTCATAGCTTTAAAGTATCACTGACACAGACAGGAATAATTATGTTTCTGCCTTTCCACGGGGAGCAGACAAAAATGAAAGAACAAACCAGAATGGAATCAAGACTCTTCTCCTTGTCAAAAGCAAACCTACAAAAATCATTTCCAATGCAAAGCGAGTGAGAGAGCATCCTCTCTGGCTGTTTCTCCCATGCGGGTGCTTTTTGCCTGAGCGGAGCCTCTCTCTGCATCCACCTGAAGGATGCTCACAGCCACCTGGGTCTATGGAGGTCCACACAAATCCCTCTTCCACCCAAAAAGACCCCAGCACAGGCTTTCAGCCTTTGGAAAGCACATGTGGGACGCCTGATGCCAGACCTGGAACCCTGCCTGTTACCTTATTGGCAAACACTCATCTGACATGTAGGGCACCAGTTCTGTGCTCACCGTTTCCCTGAAATAGCGTTCCTACCTGGATGAAATCACTTTGATGTGCATCAATGTACTGGAAGATCATTGTCTCCAATGCTGAAGACAACAAAGAGGACATGACTGCCTTAGAGAGTAGCACAGACCCGAGATGGATGCTGTCTGAAAGTTAAGGATAAAATTCAACATGTTAAAGACATCCTGCAATATGCACTTCTTCCAAGCGCTAGAAAGCATCAGCCATTGCAAAGTGCTGAACCCACTCAAGTCTTTTTTATCATGTAAAACCTCCAATCAACTCATAGTCAAGTTTCTGAAAGAAAAAAGTGAAAAAATGGCCAAAGAGTAAAGAGCTTTACAATTTCTGCTTTGTAAGTAACTAAGAGGAGGCATTTTCTAAACAAACATTTGTTGCATCAATTTTCAATGCACAAACCTCAAACAGTGTGTTCTGGGAAGACAACCCCAGGGGAAGACTTGCAAACACCAAAACACACCAGTGGACCCAGGGACTTGTCTTTTTCTTCATTTCCAGAAGAAAGGAGAAAAACGGATTCACTGACACACACATTTTACATGGATAAGGGAAACAATCCTGACACCAGAGAGCACTAGACAGCAAATAGCTCTTGCACTTGAATAAGACCAGAGTCAATACTGAAACACTTGGTAAGCGCAGAAATCATTTAGCACTTGCAAACCTCTTTGCCATCTTGTTTTTGACAAGATAAGTGAAGATTTAAAAACCGTAAGATATTAATAAGTTTTCATTCCTCCCTGCAGTTTTCCCTTCCTGTTTCCTTAGGTTCCTGCTATAGTTTCTGGGATCAGTGTTTTGAATTGGTGTTAGCAGAGTGATGCTTGGATGGCTGAACACCTGGCTGGGCTAAATTCAGAATAATTGCTACATCAGCTGTGCAACAGGATGGACTCCAAGGTGAAAACCCAACACTTGGATTCTAAAAGTATTCTATACTGGTAACTAAACATGCAGTTGCAGGGGAAAAAATCCCTTAAGTGACGATCATAAGTACCATTTTCTTCTCACATTGCTTTCTCCATAAAAAAGTAAACCCCACCTCCCAGAGGGGGATCTAACCAACCATCCCCTTCAAACACTCCCACCACCACTCACAGCAGCAGCAATTTGGCCTAAGCCAAAAGGGATTGTTACAGGAATTTCTGAAGCAAGCATACATAAAATCAGGACATTTCAGAACAGGCAAAGCAGCTTCTGAGATTTAGTTTCCGACGAGGTTTTGGTGTTTGGTAGCTTGGGTTATAGTCATCGTTGGACAGAGCTTCCGCAGGTAAGGCTTAACGGGAGTTTTGCAGCAAGCACCCCAAACATAAAATCCCCAGTCCGGATGTTTATTCCAGTCTTGGACTGCGCAAGCAGCTGCAAATAGCAACCAAAGTCCATTGCAGAGAGGGTGACGGCACATCGGACCACTGTCACAGGCATGGTCAGGAGGACTTCCTGGGCTGCACAGGGCAGACAGGACCAGGGCTCCCAGGCTAGGGGGGTGGTGGCTGTTCCCTGATGAACGGTTTCCTGGCAAAGGCTCCAGAAAAGCACAAGGCACTGCACCCCAGAAGAGAGTGACAGGAGCGGGCATTGCACCGTGTGGTCATTCACCTGAAAGCGGGATCAATCCTAGTTTTGCCATGGGCATGGCCAGCCAGGCTGAGAGATCCCAGCACGTGTAGATTTTAATCAGATGTTCACCTAGAGACTTCAGGGCTGTTGCCTTCATTTACCACAAAGGTTGCTAGAGGTCTCGGTTTCACATGTTTCACTCATTCTTTCTACCTTGCCATTTCTAAACTTCAGTTTGGAAAACATTTGCAACAGAGGCCACTGAATGTGCCCTCCTTTAACCTTACCATAAAACACCAGACAGGCTTCTCTGGGTTCAGTTACTTGTGAAAAAAAAATAAAAATACAACACCACCACCAAACCACACACCTTCTCGGTATGCCACACGTGGAACAAGCAGGATCACAACACAGATCAGAACAGGGATGCTAGAGTAACCAAACTCATACAATGGATAAGCATCAGTGTCTCCATCATGTAGGATTTTCCTTTTTTCTGTTCAAATATTCCATTTTGCTGAATTCTATACTCTCTCACTGTAAAAAGAATGAGTGTATACATATAGTCAGCACCTTACCGTGACTTGAAGAAACACATATTTTAATATTACATGAAGGTCAGATTCACAAAAGGGCTGGCGATGCAGGGGACATGCTGTGGTGACGGTATCTTGCTTTTTATCTGCCTTACATGCAAGTGACCTGGAAAGATGCAGACAAGAGTCATATCTTCAAGTCATATTTCGTTAGCTTTTAACTGTTTTAAGAGAATAAACCGAGGAAACTAAAATGCTGTGGAGGAAGAAACATTCAAACAATCAAAACATCCTAGGAATATTTGAAATAATTCTGTGATATTTTCAAAATGGAAACGGACTTCAATAAAAGCTTATAGAATATCACAAAAAAAGGTTATTTTCATAAACAAAAAAGCATGAACACTGACAAAGTTGGAGAAGTGAACACAGATACTTACACCATCCTCCAGAGCCCCAAATACTAACAATTCACCCAGGAAATCAGCAGCTGCGTTGTGCTGTACTTGAGGGAGGGAGGGCAGTAGCAGGTGGGATTTCATGTCAACGCATACTAATACACAGAAAATTCTGCTAGAAGGCATTTGGATCAGAACTGGGAAAGCTTGTGTGGAAAAGGGAGTCAGTGGAATAAAACAGCAGAAGGATTTCAGGCAAGGCTAGAACAGCTCGGTGCTATGAGGAGGGGAAAAGTGATTTGAACGGATGATAAAGCCTGGGGGAAAAATATCGAACAAAGATTTCATTGTTGAGTTTCAAGTGTATTTTATTCGCTCTCATTTTAAAGAGCAGTTGCTGCTTTATTAAAAAACGTCAGTCTGACTATTTTTAGAAGTAATGCATGACAGTCACACAGTTCCTCTTCCTTTGTTCCTGAGCAGTAAGAACATTGTGTCTCGGTTCCTCCCATCTCATCAAGTACTG
>WKFP01013904.1:80443-105058 GCA_011057875.1 Pterocles orientalis
GAATGCTGAGGTAGAAGACTGTCCTAATTTTCCAAGAGCAAGATTGTAAATTTGTTTTGCTTAATGATTAAGCAGAAGTATTTTCAGGTATTAATCACACTGAAGTGATGGCAAGAGGTCGTTCCCATATGATATCCTCCAGATAGCTTTGCTCAGCCAAAGAACAGTCTTCCCTTAGGGGTGATTCATGCTCTTCATGCAGGTGAGATTTTTGCCCAGCTGATAACTCAGTCAATCCCAAACAGAGACTGGCTCCGTGAGTTCACAGGGTGAAGTTAATACTAACCATGCAGCACTTAAGTTTATGCAGCTCTTCATCCTGCCTGCTCTCGACTTTCTGTGAGGTCCAGGAATTGGCAGAGGCAGGGCACAAGTCACCGAGGTGGTGGTGTGCATGGTGTCCCTCAAGGCGTGCGTCTGGAACAGCACACATCTAGCTCCGTTTGGCACTTTGCTGACTTCTGCATCTTGGCCAGGTGCCCCAGGAGCAGCCGCCTCTGAAGGAAAGCTGAAGAGTATTTTTCCATTGCAGCCCTCCTGCCATTGACGTGTATTTGGGAAAAGGCCAAAGCAAGCAGAGAGGTTCTTCTCTTGACAAATATAAATCACTCTTAAATAGCTTAAAAATAAAGGATCCCACTGTTTACACATACGTGAATATATATGGCTATGTATACACTGTATATATAACACAAAATAGTGTTGCATACTTTCCCTATAGACAAGTATTTTTGCTCTCTCCACTGAAGTCTTTTCAAGCAGGTAAGTTTCTCATACATCAAAGGTCTCTCAACAAAAGTGCAACATGTGCCTTAACAGGGCTTAATAGGCAATGATGGCTTTGCATTTTTTGTACCCAAAACATTTAGAGCTAATATTTTTATATCTCAACTTCTAAGCAAATGGCAGTTCTGAAAAATCACTTTTGGATATAAATCCTTAATTCCACACTCCAAGAGCCTGAATTCTTATATAAATTTTCTTATCTAAATTATGAAATTTTGCTTGAAATATCTGAGATAATTCATGAAGATGCATAAAGTTTGTAACCCCTCACTCACTGGATTTCAGAGGGTATTAAGCTTTAGGGTGAACTGAAAAAGAGAAAGAGGAAGCCCAATGATCATAATATTTTAAAATACATTTAAGACATTAGCTATGAAAGATCAAATGCACCAACAACTCTGCTAAGAATGGTTCCACCCTGTGCTCCTCTCCTCTTGCTTGAAAGCTAGTCTTTAAGGGAGACACAGTCTGACCAGGAAGAACAGCATCTCCTCCCCACCTGCAGTAAACTATCCACCTCTTCCTGCAAGCTGGGAAACGAGCCACAAGCCTCTTGTGCTCCAGATGAGCAGCGCTACCGCTGGCTTTGCTTTTCGTCTGTTTTTAATGAGGGTTTCCTGCTCAGGCCCCTGAATACAAGGTTGTCGCCTCCCTTTGAGGGAAGGTGCTGAGCTCTCCATGCCACGCGGAGCTGAACATCAGGGTGGCTCTCAGCTCGCTCCCTGAGCTTGCAGAGCTGCCTGACAGCACGGACCCATGCCCAATGCACTGCTCCGGGCACTGCTCCCCACCACGGGGCTCCAGGCTCCCCTCAAACCTCACCCCAAACTGATCATCATCCAATCCCTTGCTAGTAGCAGAGTGCTGCTGGGCAGCTGCACCAAACAACTCCAAGTTTTCATAATCCCACTCAAACCACACCAGTCTGGCACACCAATAGCTTTTCTTTCACGTTTTTTTGCACGACCACATCGTATCCTTCCGTTGTTTCCTACATGCTGAGACAGACAGTGGTGCAGGTGGATATCCTTCATCCCAAATCCATGACATGCAATTACAGACATTTCCTATAATGAAACACTGAAAATTTAGAGGTAGCATTTTTATTTATTTCTTGTCTAACTATGTGGGGAGACCGCAATACCCGTGTCTTTTGCTGGGCTCTTTACCAGAATACAAACAAGCTTTCTGTTTAGCAGGTTTTGCATTTCTTAGGTCATAGGTTCATGTCTTAGGCTACAGAAAAGCACATAGGAACCAAAAAATGTATCCTGGTGTCCCCTTACTTTCCAAGGGTGCCTTCCCTCATCGACAGAGGGTAGGATAGTTCGTTTTCATGTCGATACTTGCAGGGAAACTGGCTGGGCAAAAAGATTCCCCCAACAAAACCCTACCTGAGGAGCACACACAGCTTGTGCAGGCAACTTAGCAGAAGAAAATGGGGACTGAAGATAACGGCATAAAGAAACGGACCCAGTTTTCTCATCACATTTAGAGAAGTACAGATATATTTGTCAGCCTTAGTTTCTCTGCTTGCAGTAAGTCTGCTTTCACCTACCTGGCAATTCACCGCTGAAGTAAAGTTACTATGAAAAGCATTGCTAGGGGCAGCACATAGCTCCGTTCTCAAGGCAGTAATTACAAGAAGAGCTCGTGTACAAGAATCTAACTCTGCAACACGATGGACTTAAAAGTCAACCCAAAGACTAAGTCCAAACCATCCATTTAGTACCTTGTGAGTGATTTCAGCTGAATACAAAGGTGACCAATGTCCGATCCTTCATCGGTGGCCTTCCCAGCCACGTGTGAACATGCCTTTTATCCGCCTAGACTTGCTCTTAGCCAGGGAGTAGATCCTCTGGGGAGATATCAGGAAGGTAAAGGTAAAGCAACTCACACAGCTCAGGCTTTAGGTGAATCCTGCGAGGAAAAAAAAAAATGTGCTTTTCTTCTTCATAAACATGGAGCTTTCAAAGAGCCACATTTCAAGGAAAAAGGTGTCAGCCCGAAGCAGGGTGACATTCCTTTTGAATTATCTCAGCAGGGTGCCATCTGATCTGAAGATTTCATTTGTCCTTGTGACTGGTAATTGGCCCTTAAAGCAGCTAACAGATTCAGGGGGATCAAGCTCTCGGTTCAGAGCACTGTGAAAACAGAGTTTTTGATCTTTAAACTGAAAGACAAATGGGTGTTTTCCAGGTGACACGTGCCACTAAGTGCTGAAATAAGGGGTTTGGAGAACAGGCGCTGCTTAGTATTTGCTAATATTAAGATGTGAGTCACTCTGCTCCTGCCAGTCTTGAAAACTCTGAATATTGATAAACCTGTAAAAAATGAGTGGCAGACCAGCCTTATAAATTTATGCATCATTTGCCAATATACCTGCGTTACCTGAAGTAACCAGTTCTCCCTGGTTGCAGACAAGAGAAGTTTTTTATACCATTTTGCTATTTCTTATTTTTGAGTTGTAAACCAACTTAATAGGTTTAAAGGACTCAGGATGACACATTGATTTCTATCAATACAAATAAAATAGCATTTGGAACAGGTGAATTACAATTTTTTTTTTTGCATTATAATCTTATGCAAAGGGTGTGACAGTAAGACTTACTGTGTTGCTTTTATAAAGCAAAGAAGTTTCTGAACATTGCACAGTTCGAAATCACCATATCCTTTACTTTTGATTTGGATCCAAATTTAAAGCAGGCTCTCAGATTCATAAACCACTTACTGATTTTATCACCCCAAGTTCTTACACTCAATAATTTAAAACAGACCGACAGTGTGCCAGAATGTTAATTATTTTTGATGGATGCAGGCTCTGGCCATTCAAATTCAGAAGCGAACTGGTGCATATATCTAAGTTTACGTCCAGATTACCGTGCATTTCAGGATATATTAGCTTCGCTCCTGTATTGATGTCTATGAATGCAAGTGGATGAAAAGCCTGTTCCATTGCAGGCTGTGGTACTGAAAACAGTTCCCTGTTCCAGCCCCCTTCTTTTTCATTCTAGTGCCAAGTCTAATTATTTTCAGAATCTTTCTTCTACATCCTTACGGACTGCTGGTCTGTCAGTGGCAGGGATTTTGTCATTAGAACTTTCTTCTGTATAAATCAAATTACTGGAAAGAGCTAGAGGAGCAGTAATTACTGAGGCACTCTCAGCTCCTCTAATGAGGTCAGGGAAGCTGAACTTGTTTTACATTTGAACAGATAACGCTAACCAGCTGCTACTGAGCCCAGCTTCAAGGTGACTTTTAGGTCCCAGTAAATCTGTGTCATATTTGCACGTGGATGGGGAACTACAATGCATTAAGAAAACTGAATGTATCATCTTAAATATTAATATTTTATGTTGATGACTCCATTACCTGTCATATCCTATAGGAACTCTTTCAAAAGCAGGCAAGGTGCTACAGCATAGTTTCCTATTAATTTAATACTCAGTAAATCTGAGTATTAAATTAAATCAGTAAAACCTCAGATGTCTTTGCCACATTTTAGTGTATTTCTATTTTAAACCAATCAATGAATGAACTTATCTGCAGTTAAAGACATTTTATTCTCCCATTTCTCAAATCCCTTCCTCAAAATTCCTATTAGCCTAAAAAAATAAAGCCTTCTGAACTGGTCTCAAGGTATTTAACTTCCATCTATAACTGTCAGACAACTCCAAGTAAAGCTTCCAAAAAGTATATTCCGCTCTAAAAACTTAAAGTTCATAACCAGCCAAATTCCATTAAACATAATTTCCAGATCAGTGCAAAGGAACATTAGCAAACTAGAGCCTGGAAGCTAATAAACTGTCTGTCCATACTCCAGCAACATTAATTTATACATTCAGTTAAATCTTTCTCATGAAGACTTCTGTTTTATTTCTGAAACCTGTTCTCTACCAGTCTATCTCTATTCACATCTTCCTAAACTGAAATTCAGTTAGCAGACAGAGTTGGTAACCAACCTGAGCTCCTGACACACTGCTGGAGCCTTCCCCCTTCTGGGTTTGTATTTCTGAATCCATCTGATCAGAATTAAAACTAAAAATAATCACAAACAGCACTGTACTGCCTTGTACGAAAGTTTGATATAGCTGGCAACACATTACAGGGTATTTCTGAAATACAAACAATATTCAAAGCTTTTGCTTCCTTTTCATTAATTCTCTGCTTGACAACCAATTCCTGACCTGCAGCCTATACTGCATTTTGGATTTATATTGTATTCTTATGAGCTTTGAACTTGAGTCATCCAGCTAAGTGTTCAACACATAGAATAGAAAAAAACCCTAAAGAGATTCACCTGGAACCATTTCCGAGTGTCTTTCCTCTGATGCCTTTAACTTCTGGCATTCCTGCAAATTGAGTATGTTCCAATGGACTCACAGAAATCGCTGCTCCTCTGCCAGAATTTTTACAGGTTGCTATTCACTGAAATAGTGAAGAGGTTAATGGAGAAGAATGTGGAAACAAGATGTTACCTTCTCCCATTTAGTGTTAGTGCACTGCTGTGCCAGCTTACAGAAACTGAGAGCTGCTGCAGTGGCAGCCACAGAGCGAAGTTCAGACCATTGCCTGCTGGCGCTTTCCGTGTTATCGCTCGAAGCACTACAGTCTGAATACACAAGTAGAACAGACTCGGTCCGGTCAATGCACACATATCGCGTTATGAAGTGAAAGCCTGGTCGTATTCCTGGGAAACTCCAGGGGTTTCCGTTGCAGGATTAGCTCCCTTTCTGCGGATGACTGAGAAAGCAGCTGGAGAAGGGGAGCAGGAAGAGCAGCAGCAGAGAACACGGGAGGCAACCAAGGCCAGATACTCTGTACTCTGCTTGTACTACTAGAAAATCCACCAAAAGACGCAGAATTTTTGCACTTGTCCTGGTTTCTAGTGATGCCCCAGTACACAGCTGATAAGAACGATGTAAGCCTGTTACTAATACAGCAAGACAGCCTAAAACAACACCCTGTCAAAGGCGTTTTGTAAAACAAAATACTATACAGCGTTCTAGCTTGCAAAAGCTTTCTGCAGCTGTTCTACCACTTTAACACTTCAGCTAGTTTATATTGTTGCTTTCCAAGTTGCTGCAAGTCTAAGAAAGTTTAACAGGTTTCTTGAAATTAAGGAGCAGTATATCAGAATTCTCCCCACTAGCATTTAAAATATTCCAAGAGAGGACAGCATTTATTCCCAAATCTCTAACCTTCACTCTACTATTCACTACATGGACATAAAATCCATTAAGTAGTTCAGAAATGTGAAATTTAATTTCATTATATATCTTAGCAGCTACGTTGAAATTCAGGACCTGGCTACACTTTCGCATACAATAGCAGCTCAGATTTGCAATTCCATTTACTTACTGTCCAAAAGAGCAAGAAAACAGGCCTCCAAACATACTTTTACATAGACATATTGAACGTTTTTATCTGTGTTTTTATTTTTACAGACAGGAACAGCAGCCTTCAAAGGATCCCTCCTTAAATGCTATTCACACCCTTTGCCTATGACACTAAAACGTTCTGAAGGCTAGTCCTCCTGTACAGACCAGTCGATGGTCATTGACAGCTGCAGGGCACGTTTTCACAGGCAACAACACACACAGAAGAGATGTCCCTGAGTATAGTTCACTTTCAAACAATATTTGGCAGTTGGTGCTGTGGGTCCAACTTGTTGCTATAGTTTGTAACCATATAGTTAAAGTTACCTTGGTGTACTAGTGGACTTAACTCTTTCTGTGAAGGGACCACACCATCATGAGGAGGTAACAGGTCTCATGATTAAATACTCTGCATACAGGACAGCTGCTTTTCCAGGGGAGAGCACAGCACGATAACAATGACAAAATAAGCTGTTGAACTGTACTTGTTATCTCATTTTTCAGTCTAAAGGGTAGAAAAATAAGAGGTCCATGGGCTGTCTCCATGACTGAGAAGAACATCAGCCTGCTCGGACAGAAGACACTGCATACCAACGTGTCAGCATCAGCTGGCACATTTCATTGGCAGGTATTTCAAGCAGTCCTCAAGAAATCTCAGAATCACTAAGGAATGTGCAAAATTAATAGAAAGAAGAACATAAAAAAGCACTAGAAAAATATGTCTTAGCACCCAGGGTTTGTCATAACCTAGCATCATAACCAAGCTAGCAAGGGACTAGAATCAAAATTACCCACTACTAACCTTTCCTGTGCAGCCTAAGCAGATTCTCTGAATGGTTTAAATCCCCTGCATAACTTTATTATCAGGAAGGTGATTTATACAGATTAACTCTTCATAATGTAAAAGCATATTTAACACATGAATTTATTATCTTTTAATTGAATGAGTTCAGTTGACACTGTACAATTGTAATGTTCTTCAGCTAGTATGGACAAACTCACATACTCTGCATTAGCTCTGTGTTACCTCCACTCACACTGCTTCAAGGTCAAGATTACAAAGCTGAAGTTTTTGAAGTTAAGACAGTCTATCAGGTAGCCTTATGGAAAAATAAGTTTTGATTTAGTTAGTACATCCAAGCTCATTATGCTAAACCACAGTCTGTTTTACGAGTCAAGCAGCAGTTTCAAATTGGGAAACATGGTGCTCAATAACCCTGAAATGGATTGCTACATCACTGAAAATCAGAACTGTGTTTTTAATGTGCATGCTGTTGTTTCCCAGCACAGCAAAAATTAAGTGACATTTTAGGAGGCAGTTAGGGCTTACTCATTTCAGGATAATAGCTTGTAATAACTCCAGCTGCTCTAAGTACTTATTCCATATCAAGATGTACTGTCATGGATTTTGCTAAAACAAAAAAAAAAATCTAGTCAGCAATGAGGCATTACAGCCCAGAAGTCTGCCTTCTCAGTTTTGCAGTAGTTTCACCCTGTGGACAAGTGATTGTAAAAATGCATCTTGAAGATCTCACTCCATCCTTGGAGTGGGAGAATTGAAGTACAAGCCATCCAGACTTCAGAACAGCAGCGTGCCACCGAGTCTGAGATTTCCCATTTTCCAGTCACGAATCAAGTTATTCCACATGAGGAAACAGGACAGAAGAATGTGTTTCGCTTTGGTGTCATACAGATATTCCTTTTTTTCTAGATGCCTATATTTATGGAGTCACCTTTCCTTCTGCAAGTAATCCTCCCAGGTCCCCAGAATTAGTTTCCAGGAAACTGCTGCTGCTGACTTGAGTTACTTAAGCAAGAGGAAAAATAGCAAAGTGAGGATCCACAAACCTTCTCACCACCTTTAACAGAACTCCAGCTTTCAAAAAGCAGAGTCTGACCAAAAGGGAACCTGGACAAGAAAAGCAACAATATCTCAGGGCTGGGGGCACAGAGAGGGTACAAAGGTGCTCGAACTGCTTTTACTTGAGGATTTGCAGCTTAGCATACTTTGACATAACAGCTACACAGAAGCTTAGTAAGAATCTCCCCAGTGTACAGCCACTGGTAGTAAGATGGGCTCCTCCCTGCTTTACCCCTACGATGCAAGTGGCAGACAAGTAAAAGAAAATCACATCTTGAAGCAATAACCTAAGCAGTAAATAAGTCTAAGCTGAGCAGGTGTGTGTTGGTACCCCAACAGGCCCAGTCAAGATTCAGACACTTACCAGGCTGGGGAAGTTTGTGACCACACACCTTCTGAATGCCTTGCTTATGCTGCTTGTGAATATTCCGCTCAGGAAAATGGGAGATTGTAGCTGCTCACATTGGTAAAGCCACTCCAGGCATAACTCCACCCCAGACTATGGTGACTATGGCAAAGACAACGAGGAAGAAACTGCAAAACCAGCCAGAACATTTTTGCAGTGCGTAGCGTAGCACAAGAGTTCCTCAGTACAGTAAAAATACACAGCAGCTACCTAGGCTAAGCAAAGCCATCTGAAACACCTGCAGCCTCGCCCTCCTCCGGGCAGTACTTCCCCCTGAACAGACACTGCTCTGGCAGTTAACCTGTTCACTTCAGAGTCTTTTGATGACCATCAGTTGCGGGATATTAATTATACAAGCATTAATCTTCTGTATTAACTGGAGCTGGCTAAGCCTTTCAGGAAACTGTAAGAGGTAAAAAACAAAGCTACGAAGCTCTGCGCCTTGCTATCCACTATTAAGACTCCAGATCAAGCAACAGTGAAAAACAGATAGACAAGGCATTCCTGCCTTCTGCCCCCCAAGGGAGGAAGCATCACATGCTGTTTACCTATTTGTCAGGCTGCAGGACTGCACCATGCTCTCAGGCGGTTCTCAGAGCAACACATCAAGCATCATCACTTGAAATACATATGTAGCTTAGCCTGCTAGTGCTGGTCAGGGAATTCAGAAAGAGTGAGGCAAATCCAGTTCAGATTAGCACACATTTAAGAGGGTTTTGTTTCTGACATACCAAAAGTGTTAGACATTTCCAAAAGACAGCTTGAACTTGTATCTCAGACAGTAGCTGCAGTGAGTGATGCTCTTCTGCCACCATGTACACCTACAAATTCCACCCACTCCCTTGAAGTATCATCAGTAGTGCTACAGTGTGATGACCTGGCTTAAAGAGCCAAAACGGAACATTTTCTGAGCTGTTACAGAGCCAGAGCCTAAGGAATAACAATCTGCATTCCCAAGAAGTACAGTCTGTGTATCCATGTTACTCATCTGCCTCTATAGCCATAGAAGAGCTCCTCTCAAGTTACATGGAGTTGCTTTCCCTCCCAAATAATTTTTTATTCCTTAGAGACCAGAAGCCAAATTCTAGTGCATGATTATTTATTGTCCTTTTTAGAGAGTACAAAGGCAGCTTTACAAAAAGATGGCCAGTAGTCATAACCACAGTGAATTTTGTTATAACCTAATTCACTATAAATTGAAACCTGCAGGCAGGTGTAAACTGTAAGAGACAAACCACTTCATCAAATCACTCAGTTAGCAAGATAGATGCCTCACTACAGCTTGAACACATTCCAGTGTAGCCCTGTAATCTGTCACTTTGACTACTTACTTCCAGGACATATCCAGGAATAGGAACTTTAAACTTGGCTGGCAGTTCTGCAACTGATGTGGCTGCTTAAACAGTTGAGAGCAAACCACTCCTCCTGCTTTACAGGAAAAGTAGATGAGTACAGCAAACCACAACTTTGAAGTGACACAGAAGGGACAAATACGCAGTTCAGGACTGCTGGCCAGATAGGAAATAGTCTGTGTCATTTGAAGTAAGCATTTAAAGAAATACTTTTGTTACACAGTGTTCTTTGTCAAATGGAACTGCATGCTTCCCTCTCCCCCACCAAAGCAGTGGAGTGTTGGTGGAAAAGGGGAGCCATGGAAGACTTGTGATCTTTAACAAGAAAATTCAGACTCCTGAAGCCAGAAGGTAAGGTGTCTAACTTAATCCTCCAGCTGGGAAACTTCATAGAGATATGCACCAAGCATCTTCACTCCCTGGATGTAGTTGTACCTGAAAATAAGATTGTTTCCATTAGCATTGTCTTAGTTCAAGCTGTATTTCTAGCAGCTGTGCTTTTCACAATATCAGTCCTATGTACACAACAGATACTAAAGGCACTACTGTTACAGGCAACAGGGCACCACTCCCAACCTCCCCGCACCTCTCCTGGCAAGAGAGAAATGCCACCCTTGGGGTAGGGGGTAGCCAAGCTTAGAGACCAAAGTATGAAAACTGCTTCTGGTTTCAATTGCTTGAAACCAGAAGCAGTGACAAGATCAAAATTCAGCTACAGAATAGTTACCCAACCAGTCATTCTCTGCTAGGGAGAAATGGCACTTTGCCTTCCAGAGTATTGAAGAAAAGCAAGAGCTCAATTCTTCTTGGTCCTTTTCATAATACATACCAAGACCTATAGTAAACTCAGCCTGTCACAGGGATAAGGATTCTTACCTATTTAGCTTCTCATTTTGAGAGTGGGCACCATCATCTGCAGCTCCAACAGGAAGCAACATGACATTCTTGCCTGTTGCATCTTGAAAAGTAAGGGTAACAGGAATGCTTCCTCCCTCCCTTGTCAGGTCTGGTTCAACTCCAAAAACTAGAAAAAAATGATACTCTAGTCAGTTGGAGCTGTATTTGTTTTTCCAACAAATCCTTACTTAAGCCATCAAGTACCAGTCACATCTGTACCAGGTGCTGGCCAAATCTTGCTCTGTTCTAACCAGCCAGACTGCACAGGCCACAAAACTGGGGAGCTTCCTCCCCCTAGATGTAGTGCTGGAGTATTGTCACCTTCAGAGTTCAGTTCTGTTACAGAAATAACACTTCATCAAAAAGCCTGTTTGTACTCCAACACAAGTTAGAATTGTTCTAATTGCCCTACACAGTCTAGTTGCCCTAGGACAACCGATTAAAGGGATGCTAGGATGACTACACTTTGAGGGCTTTGGCTAAGCTGGTGATCTGAACTGACAGTCTCATCCTTACGCAAAAGCAACGCCATACCAATGGACTTGTTCCAGTATAGTAGGAATGAGCTCGATATCAAGTTTATTTCCTTCCTGTACCTCAGATTTTAAGGATTGCACATAACATGCTTTGTTACTTTGCAAGCCAAACTTATCTACTAAGTGCAGAACCGTGTAAATACTCTGCAAACATGACCACCTGATTATTTCTTGAAATGCTAGTCCTCCCAAAGCTAAGTGACCCACTGACCTGTCTTCATGGCCCTCCTACCAGCCATGTAGTGAGGATGATCGAAGTCTGACACCCAGGGTTTTCCACCATGGCCTAAGTATACTCTGAATTTGTTGGGGCTCTGCAGCTCTGCAAACTTTTTGCTCAGGTAGTCTTCAACCTGTGAGAAAGATTGAACAATTTTATCTACTGTTAGCATTTGTATGATGAACATATACTAAAACTATCTTGGACTTACAGATCACTACTACTGTGCAGCAATACTTTTACTATTACTATTATTTCATATTATTCCTGTATCTCTGCTCTGAAGTGAGAGAATCTCCTTTAAGCAAGTTAACAGTATACCATCAAACAGGTAGCCAGTAGGTCAAACACTTATGCTTCTGAGTATGCACTTCTGCTGGGAACAGGCTGAGGCTTGGTCACTGGGTGGTGAGCAGTATCACTGTGTATCACTCGTTTGTATACCTGTACATGTTACTATTATTATCATTATTTTCAATATTACTGTAGTTCAGTTATTAAATTCTTCTTATCTCAACACACCAGTTTCTTTTCCGTTTACGCCTTTCTCATCCCCAGGAAAGGGGAAGGTGAGCACACAGTTGTGTTTGGCTGCTAGTCAAGAGTTCAAAACCACAACAGTAATCCAAGTGCCCTACAATTAAACTAGCATTTACTCCTGAGCCCTTTCTTCAAGTTAGTAGAGAGAAATTGAATAGCCAGGTGTCATAGCTTTGACACTGGCTGACAACCAAACACCATACAGCCACTCACTCACCCTCCCCCCTCCTGGGGATGGGGAAGAAAATTAAAGGGGTGAAGGGAAAAGAGACTTGTGGGTTGAGATAAGAAAAAAATAATAACAAAACTACTATAATATTGAAATAATAATGATAATAATAGCAATATATACAAATACAGAAACGAGTGATACACAGGGATACTGCTCACTCAATGATCAAGGCTCAGCCTGTTCCCAGCTAACAAACCCAGAGCAGAGAGTCCCAAAACTGCAATCCCAGAACAGAGACGAGCATCTGAGACAGACACCCCTGAAAGCTGAGAACCCAGAGGGAGACGACCCAGAGCAAGAGAAGGTGACCTCAAGCAAGAGAGACCATCTGGAAAAGGGGAGAGTACTTCAGGACAGACCCTCATCTACATACTGGGCATGACATGCATGATATGAAACAGATCATTGGCCAGTTTGGGTCTCAATCCTAAACCTGAGGTCTAATCCTAGGCTATTAATTGGGGCTGTGCTCCCTCCCAGCTTCTCCTGCACCTGCAGACACTGGCACAGCAGAGAAGCTGAAAAGTCCTTGACAATCCTGGCAGCAACTATAGCCATCAGTATGTTATCAGCCTTCTCTGCACAAATCCACAACACAGCCTCACACTAGCCACTACGAAGAATGTTAACTGTCTCAGCTGAAGCCAGGACACCAGCCCACAACGATGAAGTATGGGATCATACAGCAACTCCCTATCTCTGAGCTGAGGTGCAGAACAGACAGGAGCAAAGTAAATAACCAGAACTGCTTTGGAAACCAGAAATACTCTTTCCCCCATGCACAGAGAACTGGAAAGGTTTAGAGACTAGTTGTTTTGACATACATGCTTTGTGACTTCTTCAGGAGCCATGTTTGGCACAAGCCGGATTGAGAACTTGCCGATCACTTTCCTAGGAATCACAGTCTTCGCTCCAGGGGCTGAGAAGGCTCCTTCAATTCCATGAAGAGACAAGGAAGGGTACCTCCACCTATGCATAAGGATATCTCTCTGCAGAAGAAAAGGGAAAGATGCAAGGTCATATGAAGTCTGACAGTTCCCCAAAGTAATAATTTCTTCAATCTAACAAATACTTCACAAGAAACGGTGCCATCTGCCATGGACAAATGCAGCTCATTCAAGACCACTGTATTATAAACAAGAGGTTTTGCTCCCACTAAGCATGCATTTTGTTACAACAGCTGGGTTTTCAGCACCTTAAGAGATTCAGTAGCTCTACTTTCGCTTTCTCCTAGTTCTATAGAACTTACAGGACATGGCCAGTCTGCTTCTGACAGACAAATATGAGGTGCTCAAATACACTATGTAAGGAGCATACCTGAGGCTCTAGTCTCCACTGCCTCAAGTCATGCAGGTACCTTCATCACCGAGTCACATGCTTATGAAGATCACAAGTTTTCCAAAAGCCTCACCACTATGCAGACTGAGCTATACAATGTGCTCCTGCTGTTTATATAATCAGTTGTATTAAACTGACTGAACTCTGGATGGTTAAAGTGAGCATTATTGCCTTTTTCAGACACACTTCTGCATTTCCTCCTTGTTGCCTTGGTCACAGCTGTTCAGTACACTGGATACTGTGAATTCAACCTACTTGTGTCCTATACATCTACAGGATCTCAAAATTGAATCTCACTGCAGAGATTCAGGAGACCTAGAAATTCTGTGGGCTTTAACATTAACAGTTTGCTTTGCTACAGGTACAATCTGCCTATAATCTTCTCTCAAAGAGAATTTAACAGTCACTGTTCAAATCTTTCAAGCCCATTGTTTCTCGCCTGGAGATTCTCTCCCATGCCTCCCCTTAGTCCTAAAACCTTTCTTGCATGCAGCTTAGTTGGGACTCCCTTGGTAGGCTAACACAGGATTTCAGTCTAGCTAAGACTGAACAGCTTTAGTTCAGGATCATATATAAAGAGCATTTTGTCAGCTCCTTATATGCAAGCTATATTTCACACATCACTTTATAGGAGAAGGCTAAACCAGGAAGCCTATGTGCTCTCAGTTGATACAAACCCAAGCATCCAAAGACAAGGTTGAGGATATAAAATTTTTACTTATACCTATTTAAGTTGAGTCTGAAGTCTCCTCCAGACAGCACTAGGACAGAATACAGACCTGCACATGTAAATTTGTCTTTTACAACACTTGTTTCTGCTTTTTATGACAGAAAATTCAATGCTGTTAAAAGCACTCATTTGGAGAGTTCCCAGGATAAAGATTTGAGAAGTTCAGACACAAGTTTATTGAACTTGAGCCTGTTAAAAGATTTGGGCAGCTGCCTAGCTCATGGCTACAAAACAGTCCTTGCTTGCCAGGTCTAGGAAGATGTTCAATATATCAACCTTAAGTTCAGCACAGCTAGATCTCAAGCTGTTTTCTCACACCATGAGAAGTAACCTCTGAGCAACTACTTTGTTTCTGATAATCCACTGAACTTCCCCCAGACGTAGGAATTCAGATGATTTGTTTAGACATGGTGTCTGGCCTCTGCAAAAGTGCTAGCTGTTCTTATCTGTATTAAGAGAACAGCACTAAACAAAGTTCTGTACATGTTTGAAATGCTACTTATACATAGACTAAGGAGCAAATGTAAAGTTGCCTGAAACATGGGATAACCTAGACCAAGTTTCCAAGCACCTAACAATTTGCAGAGGAACTGCCAGTGTTAAGGAAGCAGTCAACTACACAGTACGTGAAGTTATCTTCAAAACAATCTCACCGTCTTTAAAGACAGATTAATTCTCTGCCTACTAAATTTCTTGGTAACTTCACAAGTATCCACAGAAGCTTATTTCTGTCTTCTACTAATATAGCTTGAATGAACACAGCTAGCCAGGGTAGAGAGGAAGGAGTGCAATGTACCTTTGTATCATGCAATAGTTTTGTTGCTCCTACATCTTTTGCATATTCTTCCAGGTCAAAATCAATCTTCTCATATAGTGCTAGCTCCTCATCAGTAACAGGTGCCACTGCTTCATTAATGCCTGGGATGAGGATTTTCCCTTTCTTGTCCATAAGAGAACCTGTAAACAAGCACCTAATATCAGGATTCAATCAGAAGAAACAAGAAGTCATTGCTGGGAACACTTTTCATGGGAAATAAAGCCTGTGCCTTCTGAAAACTAAGTGTAACAAAACTCTGACCTCTATCTCCCAGAGCTTGTCCCACCAAGCATGGGAGGCACTTATGGAATGTGCAGCTATCCAAAATGTGCACTTCCTTGCAACTGCATTTTATTCTACCGGTACATATTTGTCTGGCTGTTTGAAGAGAGGATTCCCAAGGAGTTCAATATGGCATCTGTACAACAAGAGTTTGCAGAAAAGAGTTGATTTAGTTAACATACAAGTTTGCAGCAAGATTTTAGGGGGAGCTGAATTAGACCACTTCTTGGCAAGACCAGCATCATATTTCTGTATCTAAGGCATTTTATGCATACCTGGCAAGCACCATTTCATTGGTCACCGCTTTGCTAGTGTAATCATCCCTCAGAAATGCCCCCTCACTGCAAACAAACTTATGCTTTAATGGCTCTTACTCCCACTCTAGATGCATTCAGTGAAGCTTGCTTTTTCTTACCCATTAGAGTAATGAGATCTGTCATGGCCTCATGTACTGAACCACCATAAACTCCAGAATGAAGGTCTTTGTCACTACATTCCACCTGGTTTGAAGGGAATTAAGACTCATGTTAATTTTAGCATGAAGACACTGACAAATACACAGAACAGACTTTCACCCTAGCTTTTTGCTGCTTGCATTTTGAGAATACCCCTGATTTTGAAACCAGACCACTCAGTTCTAGCATATTAAAGCTGATGTTTTTTATTGCTCTGCAGAGTACAAGCCTTTAGTACTGACCATCCCAATCCTGAAGACATTAGTGACATCTCTTTCTGCACTCAAGGAAATATCTGGATGAAGATATCTACGCCATGAGATAATTCTTCAGTGAAGGTGCTGCCTTATCTTGCTTCATGTATTTGAAAGCTACCCCTCCCACCCAAGTATCATACAGGATAACAAAACAAAGATATTTAGACAATTAGTAGAATTAGTTCCACTTAAGTCAATTTCACCTTTTCTGAAGAAAAGCTATTGGCATGAAAGAATTTGAGCTACCACTCTTCAGTGGAAAAAAATCAGCTTAATAATACTGGTTCTGCAGTATATTTCAGCATTTACCTCTATGAAGTAGTAGCAGATACCCCTCAAGCCATAGGTGATACAGGGCTTCTTCTTGCCTAGCCAGTAGTTGTCAGAAATGCAAACATAATCCACATCTTTGAAGAAAGTGTCTTGCTGAGAAAAAATCAGTTCATCAAGGCCTTCAGATCCCGATTCTTCCATACCCTCTAGGCAAAACTTCACATTTACTGGAAACTCCTTTGAAAAGGAAAAACAATAACAGATTAGTGCGTGAAAACATTGGACTCCTTCAGCAATTGGTAGTTTTCATTTCTCATGTACAAAGCAGAAAAATGGACATGAGTAAATTAGTTCCATGACAGTAGAATTTGTTAATTATACACTAAGTATTACAAAGTTTGGACTATGCTTACACTGAGGACTCTTACATCCCCCCTTCCTTTCATGGAATTCAAACTCTTAAAAAAGTTTTCACTAAGCTCTAGAACAACTTTTTCCCAATCCTCATTAACTGTGGAAATGCAGCAGAGATCTGTTGCCAAAGGTAAGTAACAGGGCTAGGAAAACTAACATTAACCACAGAAATCACATGCTACAGTAGGAGAGTCAGAATTAGCCTGTCTATCCAGTCTGCCACATTCTGTGCCCAGACAGCACTTGAGAACTGATAATTTTTCTCACATAGCAACTTGTCTTGCAAGATGAAGCAGACACCCTGAGCTACTTCCAATAGCACTTTTTCTTGAACAGTAAGAGTAAAGCTCCCAGTTTTGTGTTACTAACTTAATCTCTTCTTAGAGCTCAGTAGCAGTGAGACATTAAGCTTTGCTAAAGGCCAAGCTACTTTGACATCCTTACATGAAAGTGATGACATTTGATTATTCCTCCTGCTCCAGACGCTTGCATATGTATTTTCCTTACCCCACATTTAATTAAAGCAAAAGTGTTTAAACTGCAATCCAAGCATCTACAAGACTAACTTGTCAGCAAGTTAACTCAACCCTATGGAGACATCAGGGAATTTACAGGACTATTGCATCATTCTTCCAGTCAGCTGAATAAGCAGGCTTGCCTCACAAGGGTTTGTGGCTTGGATAACATTTATTGCTACACTCAGCTGTACGTGCAAAAGCAGGATACCTTCTGGACACATACCTGGTTAGTTTGTTGATAAGCCTCCAAGGCATTCAGCCAGGCAAGCACTGGACCTTTGTCATCTGTTGATCCTCGCCCATACAGCTTTCCTGTAGAAACAAGATACAAATTAACCACTGTGGAGAAAAAAATGGGATGAACCTTCAGCCATCTCTTTCCTGCTGTTCCCTAAATAGGAGTTGAACATAAGCCTGGAGAAGATGTTTCTGCCCTGGGCCAGGTCGCTCCCATATCCTTTACAATAATATAATTTTCTACAAACATAGCAGTAAGGGTATAGAAACAAGCTACCTCCTAACAGAAACATATCCAGTATTGGCTTCAATTCAATAATTCTTTGTTTGAAGAGTAAAAGTTCAGTGACTAGTGACCCATCACTTCTCTGGATTTTCCAGATCAAAGTGAAACTCCCCAGAAAGGGCTTTAACTTGTTAAAAACAAATTTTACAGGCTACAGGGAAGTCCCAGGAAATGTAGCACAGGGGATCACATAGAGGCAGATATTGCGGGAAGTCAAAGCTGAGGCTACAAGCCCCTAAACACTGGGTGTAACTACAGTGACAGAACAGGCCAGACAGCTTGCAAGGTAAGAAGGCATTAGTAAATATGCCTCCTGCACTGCCAGGCTGCAGAGACAAGCCACAGCCTGAGGCAAGTCTAGCTTTTGCTATCAGATGAGATAATCCAATTTAGTAGCTCAGACTCTACTGCCTATGACCAAGTGCCCACAGGTAGAAACACTAGTTACCACAAACACTTTTCTTGGCAATGATTAATGCTTACGCAACAAGAATGGTTAATGTCCTTCTATTCATATGACCTTTGACACTCAACACTGAGCAAACAAAACAAGGAAGAAACTGTTGGTAGCATCAGCTTTAAATAAAGAGAAAGTTTCAGCCTCCTCTTGGCTACTGGCAATGTGTTTTTTCAACAGAACTTACTGCACAATTTCTTCATCCCCATTTATGGGAGAGGAACACTTGTCTGGGCACTAGCTCTGTAAAACGCAGCTTCTGCAGTACTCATGGTAGCACAAAGCAGCCCAGGGAGGCTGCTGTACCACTCCTGTCTCCAGGCGTAAAGAAGCTGTGTTAAAGTGTTTGTTCCCTTGTAGTGGTTTAAAATCCCTACAGTCTGACATGACCTTACAGGCTGCAAGTCATGAACACCATAAGAAACTAGTTCTAGAAAGCTTTCTGTCAACAAATTGTCACTATCAAAGGCAGCAGTTAAGACTTTGCTGTAGCTGCAAGGAAGATAAAATCTAAGTACAGTCTAGACTATCAGAAAAAGAAACAAGTCCTGAAAGCAGCTGAGATTTTGCAGCTCTACTTGTTTACCATTTCCCCTCCTGCATCTTTTCAACTATCTCAATAGTATTAAGTAAACACACGCATCTGTTCCTACTCCCCTTTCAGTCAAGGGTACAACTTTAGAACAGTTGAGAAATACCATACTTGTTAAAGTGCTCAGTCTGTGAAGTCCACTGCTCTTACCTTCTCTTTCTACCAGCGTGAAGGGCTCACTATCCCAGCCATCCTCTAGTGCTGCTGGCTGAACATCCAGGTGACCATACACACACACAGTCTTTTTGTGTGGATCTGAGCCAAGAGTTCCCAGAACAACTGGTGGTAAAGGAATCTCTGATCCATCAGGCAACTAGAAATAGGAGGCAAGACATTTTATGCAAACATGGAATGTCAGAGTCACATTTTTATCAGATGAATGAATTATTTAACATTATGGAGGTTACGAGATTAGCAACAGACAGCTAAACAACTCTAAGCTACTTAAACTGATTGCCAGAAGCAGTGTGCCAATGAAGGCATGGCAGCACCATGCCAGTAAAAGTTTCCTGACAAGTCCCAGTAATAGTCAAAGCGTTCCAAGCCACTCAGAACTGTTAAGCTTTATACTAACAATCCTGCACCAGATTTTAGCAGAGCAAGCTGTCTGCATGCCAAACTGCCGTATCTAATGCTGACCTAAGCATAAGTGTTCAACCCCCTTCAATATTGCCTGTCACTGTACTTTCAGCCTGCCCTCAGTATAGCCCTGACAGTGGTATCAATGAATATAACATGCCTACACCCAAATAAGGTCAGCATAGCAGTTGTGTTTCTCTATACCAGCCCACACTGTTAAGCAGAGGGCAGGGCAGTGCTGATGAACTTATTTCAAGAATCAAATTCAGCTTAGAGCTTAGGCCTTTGGAATACCCGTAAGCAGTTATCACATGCTGTTCTCAGCCAACAACTATGTCCCTTCTAGTGAGCTAACATACTCCTAGACACTGTTCAGCAGATTCAAGATCAGCTTTGACTTTTTTCTCATACAGGCTCCAACTTCTGATTTTGTACCGACAAGTTACACGGTCCTTGACCAGCTGCAGTTCTAAGTATTAAAGCATTATTGCAAGAATTTACACTTACAGTGACCAATACACAGTACAAACTGCTGTGCAGCAGTAAACTAACTTGGATCAGACAAGTTCACCAGCTGCTTCACACTGTCCATCATTGATGTAGCAGCAACATACACCGTACACTGACTAGTCCTGTCCATACTTGATACAAAACTAATCACTACAGTTAACTTTATGCAGCTGCAAGAGTTTTCTAAATAGAAATGTTACTTGGTATAAACTCTGTAAAAACAATTCTTGTCCCCCAAAAGTTACACTGACTAAAGAACAAGTTTGTCTCACTGAAACACTTTCGATGGGATTTTAGGCTGCAGACAGTAGCAGAGCTAGAATTGTCCTACAGATTTCCCCCCAAGAGGGCACACGAAATCAGCTGCTTCCCTGCTGGTACCTGTAATACTACAAACAAGAGTATTCCACTTGCCAAAAGCAAGAACTGCTCAGGGAGTCCTGATACACACAGATTTCACCCAGCAGTCATTAGCACAAAGTACAATGATGACCTTTTAAAACTAGCAGACACTCCAATACAACAGGATTTTGAATGCCACTATCCAAATGCTAGTCTAAATTTTTGTATGGGTCTTATTCTGTGACATGTAATGACTAGGCATGTCAAAGGAAGAGTATATCAAGTGGACAGATGCCTAGGATATCACTATTCTCAGAAGCACACACATTTATCAGGTGAAGAAAAGCAGTCCAGATAGCTAAAATAAAGAACGTACTCATCCTATTAAGGATCCTTCTGTAGCTGGTAAGGGAGAAGTGCAATCTTGTGACAAACGTAACACTTCTGGAAGAGCCTAAAGGTCTTTTGGAAGACTTACTGAAACTTTAATCAGTATCTTTACAGTCTATGAGTCTAAGGTCCAACACAAGACTGCTGTTTGGAGGTGCTCTGTTCATGTTTAGTTAGAAAAGTATTTAAAATACATTCAATATACAGTCCAAAATGTAACAGAACATGCTTAACACATCCCAACAGGCTACTGCCTTTCTAGGCCACTACCCAGAAAAACCTTGGGTGGTGGTCCTGACCAGACAACTATCAGACACCAAGGAATTAATGATCCACACAGTTAGCCTAAGTACACTGACACCTGCACTGTGCTATGCTGCATACACAGCTTTGCCTTCCCGCCTGTATTGTGCTGTGCGTATCCTTGGGCAGCAGGATAAACTCAGCCACTTGACCACGGCTTGCAGGCAGCTCCCACTTGGTACTGGTGATTACATCACCTACATGTCCTTGTCTTTATCTGGGTGCAGCAAGATGTTCTCATGCGAATATCCTTTTGTTTGGCAGTAAAATCAAACAGCTTGAAAAAATAAAATGGGATAACATTTCCATTAACAGGATCTGCACAGCATGCTGCACACTGGATGCCTGCTAGATGCTGCACAGCTTGGGGTTCCCACCATCTGAAGGGACATAAGACTACCTATACTATCCTTTTTCTTTTAGTAGTAGCTCTAACTAACAGCTTTTTAAATGATACTGTATGGAGCCTAAGTGCCTTTCCCTTCCCCAATAAATGATCATAAGCAGCCAGCCTGGTGCAAAACACCTTGTCTTCTAAAGGGAATTCTTCTACTATGCTGACATGGAGATGCTCACATACCTTTTGTATCCCAATATCCATAAGTTGGGTTGTGCCTCCCAGTCGTTCAATATCCTTTGCAGCAACCTCCATCATGCGTCTGATTTCAGCCCTCTTCTCCGGCCATGCTGACACACTCTGGATTGCCACCCATTGAGCCAGACGCTACAAGATGACAGAAAAGCTAAAGGTTCTACTGTACATGAATTATAGCATGGGAGGCACCATACAAGTACAACACTTTACAATTCAACTAACACTGTTACAGTCAAACTTAAACTTGAGGCATATCAGCTCTGCCCTCTGCTCAAAGGAGTACTCCAACCCTTAATGTGACACTCAAAAGCACTCTGAAACCTCACTTTCCCACAGCTGCCCCTGCAGTGTAGCACAAAGTCTACAGATACATAAGGTAAGCTCTAGAGTATGACAACTTGTGCACATTGTGCCTTTCTGGTCACCATTCTTTAAGTATCCAGAACCAGCTAATGTCTTCCAGGTTCCTCACAAAGGCCACCTTAGCTTTTTTCCACAGGTGAGATCAGGAAGAATAACCACCATGCTTGGCATGGTTCTTGGCTGGGAGCTGACAGCACTATACCACCCATTCCTTCACAGGTGAAAGGAACTGCAATACAAGGTGCAATTAAGTAGCAGGTTAAACAGCAGAGTACAGAAGGTAACATCTCGCTCTGTGCCCTCAACATGAACAGTTTCACATGAGAAAGCTTTATTTCAGCCTTGTTTAACCTTCCTTCTCCCACCTCAAAAGGGGAGAGACAGTATAAACCTAGTCTGGCATTCAGGAACCAGTAGTCAAACTTTTCATTCCTCTAAATAAGTCACTGCTTGCACTACACAGTAACAGAGCATTTCCTAAATCTAACCATGGTGATTTAGGTCTTTGAACAGAACTATGCCTAAACTTAAGAAACAAAGGTTTCTGGCTTTACTCAAATTAGTCACACCTGCTGCTTGACATTATTATCGGGCATATTATATAGGTATAACAACAAGCTTGAAGCTGACCATTTAGCTTTTAATATCCCATAGCTGTCTATGCTGCAGGACAAAACTCAGAAAACTCACCTGAATATAGAGGTCCTGATGTTCATCAATGTATCGAAAGAGGGTTTCAAGAGCAGACATCTTCTGACCAGAGAGGTGCTGCTGAAGATTTGTGACAGAAAAACAATTTAGCCTTCACAGGTTTAAGAAGCAACTGTCAGTAATCAAGCAGCCACAGAAGACTTTCACCTTTCAACAGCTGATGCCACACACCAAGCAGTGTAAATCTGAAACTTGAAGCCACTCCCTCTCACAAAAGCAGAGGACAGCTAAATAAAAACATATTTAATCTCAACACCACTGTTGCTACCTTTCTCCCCAAAATAACTTTGGAAATTAAACTGAGCAAGCTTGTCCATAGAGCTACTTCCATCAAATCACACACTTCACTTTACAGCAGAATTACAGACAAAATGTTACTCAAGTAAAATGCAACTTCAAAGAGTAGATTTAATGGTAAGAGTTCAACTAATAGTGTGCCATAGGCTTGAATGCTAGTACCTAGGTCTAAGAAAACACCACATTTTGTGCTCTACAAAGGAGGTTAAAAGCAGGCAGCTCAAGAACTGTGTTTTCTTTAGCTTTATAGTCCCAACCTGCCGCTCAGTCTTCCCAAAGGAGGTCAGAGTGAAGCCACAGGAACAGAAACCAGCCCCAGCAGGCCAGGAGCAAATGGTCAGTGACTGGTTCAATCCCACCACTTCCTTGTTTTGCTTTCAACTGAAATTCACATGAGAAAATCCAAGATCTCCCCCCTCCTCAGTTTTCTGTCTTCCTTACCAGTCCAAAGTCCATATTTAAGACACTGTCCACTCAGCCAACAAAGCCAACAAGCTTCAACTTATTTCTGAAGTTAAAACTAAAGATACAGCAACTACCCTAAGCTAGGAAAATAAGGAACTTTACAAATAACAAGTGTCTGGACCACAAGAAAAACACCAATCTCCATGCAATACACTGAACAAACATGTTCAGCAGCACCAACTGCTGTGATTCAGTATTTTGTTCAGTCAGCTTTATGCCTGATCCTTTAAGCCTTTTTTCCTACTTCTACACGGAAGTCACAAGACAAGCATGATAGCTATTAAAACACTTGACTTTGTCTTAAGATTTCTTGAACAGCTGACTATTCTACACAGCTGAAAAGAATACTTTCGAGCTGCAAGTTGTCCCACACAACATACTGCAATATAAGCACACCCTGCCACCCCAAATCTACAGTTACAGAACACTTTTTTCCAGGCAAATCTGTGTATTTACATAGATGCCTGATGTTTGACATGCAAAAATCTTTCATTCACTTGAGGTGGCTTCTATTTGATTGACAGCATCCATCAAGTTTAGATTTGGATAATTAGTTTTAAGCACCAACTAGAACAGCCCCAAACCACCAAGCATTCTCTCCAATAGTCATGAATGGTTAAAATTCAATGCCTTCAAAAGGACCATACAGATATAACCAAGTTAAAGCAATGTTTCTCACTGAAGCCCAGTTTCCCTAACAAAGACACCATCTTCACAGGCAGTTAGAGCTCAGGCATGATTCTTCTGGAGCTTTTCAGAGAAACAAGCACACAGGCTTCAGCATCCATCACTCCTCTTCACTTAACTAGTTCCTATAGCAACATCAGGGCTTTAATTTCACAGCACAGACACAAAATACAACATGTTACATGGAGGCTGATATTCTGTCCAACACAAACAAAACTTGGACTACTTGCTAAGTCAGAGACGACTTTAAGTATCACCTTAAACAGTTAAAGATTCTTAAAAATCAGAGGAGCATTGAATCACTCCAATATCACTATATTGCTGGAAAAATAAAAATCTGCCCCGGACAGCCTCACACCCAGAAAAGCGAATGGGAGTTACTGAACAGCATAAGGCTGGACAGTACTTCCCCTCCTCTCTTAAAAATCAGGGCTAGCATCTCCTATAGGTCCTTCACACCAGAGAACTGAATCCTTCTCACCTGCACAGGAGAGGCTCCACGGTTCCAC
>WKFP01013904.1:108685-120612 GCA_011057875.1 Pterocles orientalis
GGTTAAAATTCAATGCCTTCAAAAGGACCATACAGATATAACCAAGTTAAAGCAATGTTTCTCACTGAAGCCCAGTTTCCCTAACAAAGACACCATCTTCACAGGCAGTTAGAGCTCAGGCATGATTCTTCTGGAGCTTTTCAGAGAAACAAGCACACAGGCTTCAGCATCCATCACTCCTCTTCACTTAACTAGTTCCTATAGCAACATCAGGGCTTTAATTTCACAGCACAGACACAAAATACAACATGTTACATGGAGGCTGATATTCTGTCCAACACAAACAAAACTTGGACTACTTGCTAAGTCAGAGACGACTTTAAGTATCACCTTAAACAGTTAAAGATTCTTAAAAATCAGAGGAGCATTGAATCACTCCAATATCACTATATTGCTGGAAAAATAAAAATCTGCCCCGGACAGCCTCACACCCAGAAAAGCGAATGGGAGTTACTGAACAGCATAAGGCTGGACAGTACTTCCCCTCCTCTCTTAAAAATCAGGGCTAGCATCTCCTATAGGTCCTTCACACCAGAGAACTGAATCCTTCTCACCTGCACAGGAGAGGCTCCACGGTTCCACTTCGACACTTGCACTGGAAAACAAGACAACCCCAGGGGCTATCAGTGCACTGTGACAACTCTGCCCTCCTCGTCCCCACGCAAGGCACGTACCCCAGGTAAGAGCATTTAACCAGGGGGGGCTCTGCAGCTACCACAGAGCCCCCCCTGCCCTCCACAGGCCGCCCAAAGCAGCGGCATCCAACCCACCGCCCACTTCACAGGCCCCGCTCTGGGGCTGAGGCTGACCTCAGGGTCACACTTCAGGCTTCACAAGGTTTTACAGCAAAAGCAAAAGCCCACCGCAGCCCCAGCTCTGTGACCGCAGAGAGGAAAGCCCCGGGGCACGGCAGGGTTCCTCAGGACAGGAGGAGGCTCACGCGAGAGAGAACACGCGTGGGGAAGGGGACAGGCCGTAGCGGCAGCTTCTCTCTGAGGAGCAGCCACCGCACCGCCGCGCCCCGGGAGGACACGAGGCCGGACAGACGCTTCCCGCCGCAGGAAAACGGGGGCAAGCCCCGCCAGGCCGCGGAGGCAGCCGCCGCCGGTAGGCCAAGCGCAGCCCTGCGCGCCCGGCCGGCCCCGACGCGACCCCTCCCGCACCGCCACACGCTCACCACACGCCTCCCCGCTTCCGTACCGGAGGCACCGCCTACCGCCGCGCTGCCTTAAATACCCCCGCGCTGGCCCCGCCCCGCGCAGCGCTCCGCAGTGGCCAATCCGCGGGCAAGGAGAGGGCGGACTGACGGCCTCGCTCGGCCCTGAGGCGGGCCTTGAGGCAGGAGGGGGCGGGGCCGCGCTGTGCCGAGCCACTGAGGGGTGGCGCGTCCCCGGCTCTGGGCGGAGGGCGGGCGGCGGAGTGGCGGCGCGGGCGGAGCTGTCCGGGGCCTGCGGAACCCCCGGGACCGCGGGAGCCGGCGCTGCGGTGGGCCGGGGGAGCAGCAGGTGGCTGAGTGGGCTGCGCAGGGACAAGCGGAGCTTTGAAATGGGAATAAAGTTTCTGTCCTCGCTCGTGTCAGAAAAAAACCTGGCCCAGGAGCGATAGGAAATAAAAAGTTTAAAAAAAGAAAAATATACCGCTTCTAAAGTGGAGTTTGTGGCGTTTATGAAGGGGATTGTGTGACAGGACGGGTGAGCTCCTTCCATTCCTGTGTTCCTCTGTGGAAGTGCTTTTTGGTATTTTTTCCGCCCCATCCAAAGCAAAAACCACAATCCGAAAATATGAATCAGGCACACAAGCAGGAAAAAAAAATAATAATTAAAAAAAGCATTAGGGAAGCACACAGTGAAACCATGGTGTGCTGTGTTATCAGAGTTTTCTGCAAGCCCCTATTGATCTGAAATCCACAAAGGATGATGTGGAGAACGAACACAGAAACCACACGGGAGCTTACCCCAGTAACAACAGCAAAAACTTATTTGAAGGATAACAGGCCCGATTATCAGATTTGAGGGCCTTTTAAATTGTCTTAAAGTTTTGTTTTACAGGGCTGGTAATTTGGAGGTGAAAAGAGTATGTGCATACACAAAGATTCTTTGGAAACAAAGGAGAAAGGAAGGGTAGGGAAAGACACATTTATCAGGAATGGTTTGGGGACAGAGGGGGACAAAGCAAGGTACTTTATAAAGAAAATATAAGGATGCTGGGCCTTCTCTGGTCCGGGAGTGCTATTTTGCTGAGTCTGTGCATTGTATTGCAATTTTCCATGTCCTCTTGTCAGGATGCACAGTGATATGTTGGAAATGTCACTGTTAGGAACTCAGAATAAACCTGAAGACTGGCTAACCTGTCGAGAGGGCTGGAGACAGTGTCTTAAATTAGAGAGAGTGGCAGAGAGCCAGAAAAGAAACTCTTCTAAATTTAATGTGCAGATTGCCCAAATATTAATGTGCTTTTGGCAGTATGCTCCACATTGCACTACCCTGACGCTGCCCAGGAACAGGCAGTCTTTCTGTTTTGGGGACCTTGGGCTCAGACAGGGCAGGTACTGTTCCCTCTTCTCATTTCGAGGTATAGATGCAAGAACAGTGGGAGAGGCTGTTAGTAAATTGTTCTCCCGCAGCACCTTGGAGGACGGGCTCACAAACACCCGCGTATCTTGGAAAGCCGTTGAACAGGGCATGCCTGTTGATTCTTTGCTGAAGCATTAGGCCAGCTGTACCATTGCTCTAAAAGGAGTGAAAAAATGCACCTGTGTCCCTTTGTTCAACATCTGTTCTCCTGCCTAAGAGTCACCAAAGCACTCTGTGCTTCTGCTGGCTTGTCCCGATACCCTTGTTATATTCAAACAACAGGGCAGTGGCTCAAATGGGAATGGTGGGAAGTGTGTCGTTAACAAGCGAGTGTAACAGACAGGCAAGCAAAGGGTGAACAACCCGGCTAGAGGCGGTCTGACTGCAAATGAGAACCACAGCCCTTGGAGACTGCTTCGGTCCAGCACTTTTCTTTGGCATGACTATAGAGCCCAAACGCCAAAACCTTTACCCTTTTGCAACTTAATTGCCCTGTATTTCATCCCAGCTTTTCATCCCAACACCCTGCCCAGTTTATCCGCACTGGAAGCACACAGAACATGCCGTGTGCATGAGTAGATGTCATTTTCAGTTTCTCCTTGAATATGTTTTAGAGTGTTGGGAGACTTTGTTTCAGTCTTTTATAAGTTGTTGATTTGCCAAAGTGAAAGAGAAATATTAAAGAGACTTGGCCAGCGCTGCGGGCTCTCCTCAAGGAAATGGAGCTTAAGTGCTTCCCCAGCTGGAATTTTCCTCCAGGGTTGCAGATCTGCAGGACTGCTCTTCGCTGTGTGTTGCAGTTTCACCACGTTTCCTTTCCCCATCCTTTGGTGGATCTCCCATCTTCCCAGATTGTGGATCACATCCAGAATAGTGCAATCCTTGTTTTCAATGTTGGGAGACTTGCTATGAGTTTGTTTGGTGAGGACGTATGTGCGTGCACCTCTGCAGCGTGGGCTGAAAGCTCCCTTTGGTTCTGGGAAACAGGGAGTCACAAAAGCGAGGAATATTGGATATTGCCTAGCAGTGGCATCTCTGTGTGTTCCTCCTTTTGTGTACCTTAGTGTAAACCAAAAGTAACTTCACTGAGACTGGGTCGGAATTAGATCTCTTCTTGTCTGGAGAAGCCACTTGCTAAGGATGTGGGAGAAGGACTTCCCGCTACAACACACAAAGTCCACGTGGCTGACAGATGCGGTTAGTGGTAGACAACTAAGGGCAAAGAAGGACAGAAAGGGCAAATCACTGGAGAATAAGGAGAACTGAAACAATGCAGGTGGGGCGGACAATGGGATCACACTGGTGAAAAATGATAGAAAGTGGAAGGCAGGAAAAGAACGACAACACGTCACTTCAGAAAAATCCTCAGAATAGCAATGCCAACTTAATCATAAGGAGTTCTGGAGCAGAAGCTTCATTACACAAAGGCATTTTTCAAGCTTCTGTGAAGTTCTGCTTCTAAGGAAAAAGGCAAAATTTTGATTATCCATTGCACAAGTGCGGACAGGGACAACTGGGTAGCTACCTTAAGTAAGGCTTTTTGTAGTCACACATCCTTAAACCTGAAAGATGCTTATACTGCCACAGCCAACTGAAAACTGTGGGATGGCTCCTGCTAGCTGCAGTGGCCGTTGGCTCTGGCCCATAACAAATTAAGATTGTTCAAAAGATACATTATTGCCTCATAAAGCATTTCTCAGCCAATTTAGCTTCTCATCAAAAGACAGCTCACAAAACCTGATGTGGCCTGGCAGAAGGACCTGACTCAATGCCAAATTTTAAAATAGCATAGGAAGTGATGGAGAAGAATGTTACATTTCCTGAAAGACCCGTTTGCCAAGTAAATGGTGCACACCAGCTTGGCTTGGATGAGGAGCAAATTCTTCTCTGTGTTCTTTTTGTGCAAGGAAGTGCATTGAAAGTAGGGTGCCCATGGAAAAAGCGATGGAAATCCACTTCTGAGGCTTTTCAGCCACAGATAACTCTGCTCGAAGCAGGAGGCAGCACTGTGGAAGTCCTTGTTTGTTATATTGGGTTGATGCCTGTGCAGCATTGACCCCCTCAGAAACAGGTCTGGCCACTGCTGGCCATTACTGCCCAGAACTACTCAGGTTTGTGGAGGATGCTGCTGTGTAACGGGAGGAATGTCACACGGCAGTGGCACTGACACTGCTCAGGCAGCTAGACAGGGTTGCACAGGCAGGTTTCTTGCTCAGGAGTAACATGGTGGAGTCACTGGCACTAATGGGTATTTAACCTTGGTATAATCCTAGACAATGTGTACTGTATGCAGTACAGCAGCTAAATTGTCTGCTCTTCCCTGAACAACATTGGATGCCTCCAAACTAACAATACATTACCTAAAGGAAAGCTAATTACTTGCAAAGACTGATAGAAAATGGAATTTCACTAATGGATTTTTTTGCAGTTTGCTCCATGCCCAGCCATTCATCATTCGCAACAAAACTGCAGAGAACAGCTTCAAGGAAATAACTGAAAGTAATTAAGTTTTACAGAGCTGATACTGAAAGTCATCCATGGTATTGCTAAATTCTGATTTCTTTTTTTTCTATTTCAGATTTGGATTTCAGAACAGAGATCAAGAAATGGACATACCCCCTTGTAAATGACCTATGACCTGTCTTCCGTGATGGCTACATTTAATCTGGTTTTTAAACACACAGTACATAGCCCAAAACAAAGCAAAACAATCAGAAAAATGCTTTAAATTCAGTTTTGCTTATGCAAATGGAGAAAAGCAGCACACATTCCCTCTGGAAGGTCTATTTACAGTTTACAAAACCTTTCAGATGCAATATCCGAACTATCCACTTGGTGGTCACTTGGGCCTACGATGGAGATGCCTTTTTCCGTCTCCAAGAGTCAGTTGTTTGCTTCCCATTTCTCTTCTCATAACAGAGAGCATGCAGACCTCTGGAAGCAGCTGGACTGCATTTTAAATACTGTGGCACAACAAGATGCAAGTGGGTGGGCCTTGGCTACCCTAGATCAGTCTGCCGCGGAAACAAACCCGAAATCAGCCTGGTGCAAATTCCTGACGTACGCTGATTCCAGAGAGCCATAGAGCTAGACCACTTTTAATCTATGTAACAACACAGTAATCTTCTGACAGTGTCAGCCATAGGAACATGTACTTCACCAATACACTGGAATGTATGATCTAGTCGTTGGACCAGAAAGGATGACACTTGACCCTCTTACTCTTTGGAGATACCACATGTCCGAATGATCACAGCCCTGTGAAAGTCATGCCTCTATTGTGTGAAATAATCTGCCTGTTTAAATAGCTTCAGATCACTCATGTAAATAACAGCACAATCCAAGAGGCCATGGGGAATTAGCTTCTTAGATACTGGGTTTCTTCTTTCTGCGTTATCTTAGTGCAGCTTCAAAATATCTCTGGAATTGCTTCAGACTCTCGGAAAGGGAGGCTACAAAGAGCCCGGCTCCGTATTGGTATAATGAGATCACTTGGCCTGAACTTGGTGCACAGAATAGAAACTGCAAACAGAAAGACTGGAAAAGAATTCCAGCATTTTCCCTTCTTTGTTATCCCTTTCACACACTGCAGACAGACATGCAGCACACCACCTGGAAGCAGATTCCGTTGGAGAGCATCCTCTTAGGCTAGAGAAATTGTTCTGAAGTCACTGACTCCAATCACAGAAGACATTCCACTTGTAATTCCACTTCTAAACTGATTAAGCTTCATCTTACAGCTAATTAAGCTATTTTTTTTTCCTTTTGGTGACTGGTAGCACAAAGAGGCAAAGAATGTAGCGGAGAAGCAATAGCTGATGCTGTATCAGGCACAATTTTTGATATGTGGACAAAAATTCCGGAATATTTTTACATCTTGATTGTCCCATCTAATCCAAAGAATTACAAGTAAACTGCAATCTGCCACCGTCATTGCCAAAGTGTCTCACTGGCTTCTCCAGATGATAGTGTTTCCAAATGAGAGGGAAAAGTTGGCATTAGGTTAGTAGCAAGATTAATTGGAAGGGGATATATGAGAAGAGCAGGACAATTAAAATTTGCAGCGTGGAATCTAGTAAGTGGCAAAAGGCAAGAAGAAAAGAAATATATTTGGCTTTCATGGGCAACTATGCCTAAAAAAAAAATCTACTGAAAGTAAAAAGCAAACAGGACAAGATACATTACAAATGCTTTATTTCATATATACCCGGGAAACCTTTTTTTTTTTCTATCTAAGCATTTTCCCTTATTTAAGTCAGTGAATTACTCTAAGTTCTTCCCTTGTCCACAAAATTATACTCTGTTCCATATTGTGCCACTTTTCTGCTTCTGGTTTGCAATGTGACCCAATAAACTTGCTGCAAGCTGATGCAGTAAAACTTCTCTGGGTTTGCAACATATTCTTTTTGATTAACGGCATAAATGGGAAAATACATTTGGATTCCTCTGGTAGAGCCAGTACTCTGCAGGGGAACTTCACTGCCTAAAGGACATGTTCAAATGTATGTCAAGCCCTGTGATGTTTTTCAGTGACTCAACTTCACCACAGGAAATCAGAAAGAAATATTTATACATTAAAATACATTTTCAAGGTAGATTGGAGCAGCACTTGGAACTTTCTTGAGCTTCTATCAGGAAAATAGGAGATTCATTTGTGCCTTGTGAAAGGTTAACAGAAATGTTCTCTGTTTCCATAGACAGCCTAGCACCAATGACAGAAGGTGAGGAAATCAATCAAACAGAACAACAATTCCTAATGAACCACTTTTACATTTCATTAGCTTGAGTGCCAGTGTAGTTCTTAATGACCGGTTTTTTTCTTTCTCTTTTAAACTCTCACAAAGAATTAAGCAGTTAGGAAATAAGGACTAACAGCCTAATACCGCTTGAGCCCGTGCAACGCTGCTCAGGCTGAGGACTCCTCACCATCCTGGCCTGAAGGTAGGCAGCCGAGGCAGACACGGTGCTGGGCTCCTCTGCCTGGCTGTGCCAAGGCACCTCGCTCCTGGCCGCTGGAGCCTCTGGTTGTTCCAGCTCTGGACTGTCACCGGTGATGCACTATTTTGTGATGTACCCAATGCGGTGACAAAGAGGAGATGAACTTGATGCTGTCGCTGTGCTCTAAGCAGTAATTGTAATGTTTTGTCAATTTAATTGGGTAGGAACTAAAGCAGCTAGTCCAGGATTATTTTTAGTGCTCTTGATATCGCTTGCTCTAATCAAGCTTCTACAAATTAATTTCCATCAAGCTTAATTGTCAATTAAAACGAGAATAGGAATATAGTTTCCTTTAGGAATACAGGAATGCAACGTGAAATAGTCACATTTCAATATATACAGGAAGGAAAGTTTCTCTGATATAGAGGGTTTTTCCAAGGGAAAATTGCTGTGGGGCAGAGAGACACTTAGATACATATTTTGCAGAGGATGGACTAGAATTAACTCTGTTAATCTGAAGAACCTTGACGTTTAGGGATATCAGCTTGTGCCAGGGGAGGTTTAGGCTGGATATTAGAAAAAATTTCTTGACTGAAAGAGTGATGAGGCATTGGAACAGGCTGCCCAGGGCAGTGGTGGAGTCACCATCCCTGGAGGGGGTCAGGAAACCTGTAGATGTGGTGCTTAGGGACATGGGTTAGTGGGTTGGGTGGTGTTGGATTGACAGTTGGACTTGATGATCCTTGAGGTCTTTTCCAACCTTAATGATTCTATTCTATTCTATTCTATTCTATTCTATTCTATTCTATTCTATTCTATTCTAAAACTAGCTTTGAATTGTGCAGTTAGCAACAGATTGTTATTAAAGGCTAAACGCCCTGATTCTAAGGCACCTGGACTTTTTTCTTTAACTGAATCTCAGCTTTCTGGGTCAATTCTTGATCTGTTCTGAACACGTCTGTGTACATGTGTATATATAAAGGTACATACATGAGGGTGTGTGTACACACACGTGTTTACCAGACGTGTCCAACTTTTCACTCCCACTGGAGTCAGTGCAGTATTTGAAAGTTCAGAGATTAAATAACTAGATACAAACTGTTTTCCCTGCTGAATGTTATATCAAAATCTTTTGGGAGGACAGGGCTTCATTCCCTGCAAATGCCTCCTGTGGGATTTACCAGAACATGAAACTGGTGAACAGTCCAGTGTGACTGCCTTGCAACTTGCATTTTCTTCATCAGATTCCTTTTACCTTGTACTTTTATTTTTTATTAAAACTATTAAAAGCTTTATTAAAACTATATTAAAAACGATTATTTTTTCTTAGTTTATTTCTCTTTATTCCATAATTTCACACCAGCAGACACCTATACGTTAAAGGTAGGCTTGCACTTGCTATGTGCAGCAGCTGTTCCCAAACTAAAGGGAAGCATGTGGACTCCTTACACACCCCAAAATCCAGCAGATTTTGGCTGGTACTTTGGGAGGAAATGAAAAGTACACTCAGAAACCAACAGCTGCTGCCTGCGGCACTAACTACCCCGATCCAACCACCAAGGCAGCAGCGGCACTATGTGGCTGGGGTGAAAGGGAGCGGTCCTTTCAGCAGCCGTTTCCATTTAGATCCTTTTTTCCTTAATGTTGTGTTGGGTCCTTAAGGTGCAGACACTTGGTACAGCTGAGCCAGGGGGACAGTTCTGCCTCCAGCGTCCCAGAGCGCCTGGCCCTGCAACGGCTCTGCCCCTGTGCCTGGTGGCATCCTCAGGACTTTCTAACCTGCCTGGAAATAATCTCAGCAAAGAACAGCTTTGCAGTTCTCTGCTCTGTTAGTGAGCTGAGTAAACTCACTGAGCAGCGAGATGTGTCTTTTACTGGGGGAAGGGACTGGACTAGGCAGGCAAGACCAAGAGGAGAACAGGGAGGTGATGGTGGAGGAGGAGGAGGAGGGAACAGGCTTGTTTCTTTCAGCAGCAATTAGAGCAGCTCAGCGATGACACCGTATCAGACCTGAAGTCTCCATGCTTTGCTCCTAGCTAAAGTCAGGAGTAATTAAGATTTGTTTTCAGAACTACCGCTGAAACACAAATGATTCATATACAGAATTTCACAGACATGAAATAATAATGCATAATATCCTTTGAGGAACGCTGATACACAGAGAAGTCAAGATCCACGCTTCAAAAAAATAAAGTGTAAAATATATATAGTTTTGGTAGTGCCTAAACTGTTACCCAGACAGCTTAGTACCAAGCAGCAGGGAGATATTCTGATGCCTGAGTTTCCCCCACCATCTGCATCCCTCTTTCACGTGGGACACATCTCCCTCGCATCTCAGGATCGTACCGGACGTTGCATGGCAGATCTGCAGTTTTTCGTCCCAGGTGGCAGCAGCAGCTGGTGATGGCTGGCTGTGTTCAAGCCCGGCTGGTACTGCCTGCAGAGGAATGCCTAAGTAACTCTCCCTCTTGCCCTTTCCCACTTATTGTCCTAGGAATTCCAAGATGAACATGCAAAACTTGTCAGAGGCAGCTTCTGAAAGCATTCTGAGAAATAGGATTAAAAAACCCTGTTCTTAGTTGCCCAGTCAGTCTTTCCTGCTTGCTACCAAACAGGCTGTATCCCCAGCGCCTCGGAAGGAAACTTTCTCTAGGGAGAAGGATCAGGGGGAAAAAAAATCATGTACAAAAAAGATGGACATTTTGGCATCACAGGACAGCCTCTGCAGGTGGAGAAATGAGATGGCAGAGAGGGAGAGCAGAACACAATAACAAGAGAAGATGTGGCTAGTGATAACGATTCTGCCTCTGAGACTCTTTGGCGATGAAGTGGTCTTGCTCTTCTTGCATCCCACTCCCCACTACCAGTCTCTAGAAAGCTGTAGCATTTTCAGCAGTGCATTTATCTTTCCATTTTTATTTCCTGACATAGTCTGCCATATACGTAGAAGCTGTGTTTCACACCCTGCTCTGCCATGTAGAAGGGAACTGTATTGACCGTGCAAAAGGTGTGTATAGCAACATCTGCCACACCTGTGCTCGTCCCCTTGCTGTTTTGAGAAGTAAAATTTGATCATGTCAATAGACACATCTTTCTTTTTGATGACTTGTACAGGGAGATACTCTTCACTAAGTTGGACGTGACGATACAGAACATATATCCCTCAACTCAGCTCTCCAACAGTGAACTTTCCCCTTATCACGTTAAATTAATTTACTAACAAAATGTACACCAGAGCAACTTACACAAGATGCAGATTAAAACAAGTCTGTTGGATTATTCTGCAGTTCTCCATCCATGGGCCAGATTCTGCTATCCTTACCCTCCAATAGGTTTCACTAACTGCAATTCATCTCCTGCTGTGAGATTGCAGGTAGCCTGAGGTAACCATCCGTGTAAGGGAAAGAAAATGAGCCTGGTTCTTTTTCATCACATCTGGTTGTAAACTTGAATCAGACACCCTTGTTCCATTGGGCTGTACTTTAGAATATGAATTTTCCTGTTGAAAACTGTGATGGTGAGATGCTACCAAGTGGAAGTCGAGGGAGAAAAAAAAAAAAAAGAATGCAGTGGTCTAAACAGAGACAGGGAACTTCTGCACCTGGACAGAGGAAAGGATGCCAGGATCTTGCCTGCCTCACAGGAACAAACATCTGTGTCTTTGACCCCTTAGAAACGTCAACAAAGTGCAATATATCAGAGCCCGCCACATAGAACTGATCCCTCCTCAAAGAGGGACATAGCCGCAGACACTCCCTGTGCCAAAGGACAGGGAGACAATTTATCATCCACAGCACCTTTGGACCCGCTACATCCCGCCCTGTTTCGGCAACGTATCCGAATGGGCCGCTCTGCTGGGTTCTCCACCAGCTGCCAAGGGATGCAGGACACGGGGTACCTGGCAGGAGCCAGCCCGGATCCCCGCACCCGGCTGGGGGCTGCGGTGGGATGGGGGGGCTGTGGAAGCTGCTGGAGGGTCTTAGGGTGACCCACCACGGGGGAGAGGGATGCGCTAGTGAATGGGCACCTTCTCTCTCTTCCTCCCTTAGCCCCGGGCAGAAGAAACTGTACAAGTTACTCCAGAATAAACAACTTTTTTCCCCCCCTTTTTTTTTTCCTTCCCCTATTTGACGGGCAGCAAAGCTTTCCCCAGAAGGACCCGTCCGTCTCCATGCTGCCTCTTTCAAAGCGTCGGGCAGCCGCCTGGGTGCGGAAGGGTTCCCACAGCAGCTTCCATCACCCGTCAAAACCCCTTTTATTCTCGGGTGAGAAATTCGGACGGGGGGGGCGCGGGCAGAAGCCGCCAAGTGACTGCGGAGGGGCAGGGGCCGCCTGGCACCGGGGACAGCAGACAAAAGCTGGCGGAACTACGTGGCCTAAATTCAAAAAAGGGCGCTCCGGGCTCCCCAAGGGCCA
>WKFP01013904.1:120632-149627 GCA_011057875.1 Pterocles orientalis
TCCTTCCCTCCATCCTTCCCTCCGTCCCTCCGTCCGTCCTTCCCTCCGTCCCTCCCTCCGTCCTTCCCTCCGGCCCTCCCCGGAGCCAGGGCAGGTGCAGGCAGCGGGCCGGGTGCCGGTGCGCTTCTTCCAAGCGCTTTGGGAAGGGCAGGTCGGTATCCCGGCCAGGAGGAAACCTCCCTCTGGGTTTTTCTTTATTTAGCCGAAAAAGGTGTTTGTAGAAAAAGTAATCTTTCAGAAATGCCGCGTAGCTTGTAATGCTTCCTTTACGTCTGGCGGGTGGGGGCGGAGGGCATTTGAGATATAGTTATTAAAAATTTAAGAAAGGATATGGGAATATTCATTAAAATAAAAAGATGCAGATTTAGAATTGTGTAGGTAACACTTAGAAAAAAAGGAGCAGTGTGGGTTAGTGCTTTGAGTTTTGTTTCTTAGTTAAGATGTAGTGCCAATGGTTAGGTGGGAAGGGAGGAATCCCAACGGAAATTAAATAATCTATTACTGCATCAAGCAAAACCTGATCATAGATTTTCCCTAAGTTCTGCCTAATAAAGGAAGAGAACCTGTAGGCATCGGCCCTGAGAGTGTGTTTTTAATGACAGTGAGGTTGAGTTTCTTTACCCCAGCAGCTTGAAGTACAGCTGAGCTCGGGATTGCAGCTGAAGGGAGGAATCCTGGCTGGGAAGAGGCGTGGAGCTGCGGGGAGCGGCCGAGCTCAGGGAGGTCCAGGCCCTCGCCATCACGCTCACCAGTGAACAGATGGACAGAGACTTGTTGCTGTTCTTCGGTTTGGCGGGCGTTAGGCATGACTTCAAAAGGCCAGGCAGGGATCATATGTCAGGCGCGAGCCTGGAAAGTTGTCTCCATCGCTGTGCAATAGTTCAGTTTCCGAGCCTCCTTGCAGAGGAAGAGTAGCTGAGATTGCTGTGCTCATCGGGTTCCAGAGGCGAGTCTTCAGTACTATCCTTAAGATTTGAAAGCAACTATTTCCCCAGATAACGTTAGAAAGGGGTAGTCCTTCTAGTGGAACACTTAGAAAATGAGCTGCTCTTCCTCAGCCCCAAAATAAGTCTTTCTACACTTCTGAGCATGGCACGAGTTTTGCATTTATGGAAAGTGCAACTGATCTGCGAAACAAATGGTGTGATAGCTTCAGTCTCACACTTTTTATTAAGCAAAATTCGACTTCCAAGGAAAACTATTTTACTAGTCATCTGTCATATTTTCAGTAGGAGATAAGATGAGCTACTTTAAGCAAGTGGGTGAAAACTGCATGGTTGTATACCCTTGGGTGGTATTTCTGAAGGTTTATTTCCTTCTTTTGAGTAAAATGTTCTTCGCTGAGAAGGCTGAAGTAGCACTGGGTGTTTTGCAGAGACCAACTTTAACTCTCCAAAACACCACTTATTCTTTCCTAACATCGATCCCATCTTCATTTGCACTGAGCACACTAAATCATGGGGATCAATTTCTGTTTTCTCGGGAGAAATTAATTCATTTTGATGCCTTCCAAACCATTGCCCAGCATCGCATGTACATAGGCGAAGTGCTTGATAACAAGGCAGGACTCAGTCTCAGGCCTGATCTACACGGAAGTGATGGTGGTAGAGTGAGTTATTTAAATTTGTATAAATCCTTAGTGGGGTTTACATTAATTTAAATTTTTACATGAACTTACCTTGATAAGTGTGCTAAGGATATTAAAAATTATGTAGCCAGTTTTAAACAGAAGCAGACAAGCAAGTCCAAACCATGCTGGGGTTTCCATTTTTGTGTAGTATGGCTGCTTTTCTAGAAAGCTTTTGGCTTAGTCTCGCTTTCGTATTTTAGTTTAAAAAATTCTGGCACTTGGTGGCATTCAAAGGATGCTCATTAGGTAGATTTAAAACTGTCTCATCAACAGATCTCAAAATGCAGCCATTAAAACAGGGATGGCAGCGTGCAGGACTATTTCTGGAAGGTTTCTTTGGGGAAATGATTCTTGTTTTTATCAGTAGTCGTCATGATGATATAAAATCTTGTATGGTAAAGTTTGCAGTTAGTGCAAAGGTTCCTGGGTTGATAAAGACCATCGTCATTGCAGGGTGATCTGAGTCGCCTGGTTGAATGTTTTCAGTCCACCAAAATGTGTATTAATGCAGTAAAATGTGAGCTAATACACTGGGAAGCACGAGAGTACAAACTGTGGCAATAGGATGGAAGACTGTCTTGTAAAACTGTGTGACTTTGGAAAGGACGTAGGGATCAAGTAATTGCTTCAACTACCAGTGCAGTCTGTGCCTAAAAGGCTAATACAATCTCTGAATGTCTCCAAAAAGGAGAATTAAGGAAGGGCTGCTGGCTCTCTGCAGCACTGGACAACAGCGTTCAGTTCTGTGGTTGGTGGAGAGAAAAATGGAGAGAAGAAACAGGGAGGGAATAAAATCACAAAAATCATTCAGGGGCTGAAAAAATATGGGTTGTAGTGGGAGGGCTGGGGATCTCAGCTTACTTAGTGTATCATGCTTATGGCAAAACGTAAAATGCTGAAAGTTGGAATAATGGGGTGCAGCAGCGAGGATGCGAAGGTGCAGTCAGTGTCTGCTGACCTTTGGCTTCTCATGAACAGGAAACTGAGATTTTTAAAGCCATTGGGTGACTCACAACTCACTACATTCTGTGAGTAGAGAGAGGTGCCTTGAAAACTGTTCGGACTTCTTGGTTGCTTCTTTGAGGAAGCATTTTTGAAATTCCTGCTTGCATTGGTGACCAGCAGAGAGTGTTACTTCTGGAGGGTAAATCTGTGTTTCATCACTTGGTCAAGTCCTGTTTCACAGATCCGCATGTGCAAATCACTGCACAAGTTCAGTGTAGGAAGAATCAGATTCAGAGACTGTTTGTCAGATACGAGGTTAATAATAAAAGATTTACGGGTTCAACTGGAACAGCAGACAAGTCCTAAACAGCAGCCAGGTTCAAAAATGACTCATCTCCTGTGTCTGGGAAGTGTAAGTAAGACTGCTTTTTCCACAGCTCCTTTTTCTCATTAATGCCGTTAAGAATGACGGGATGGCAGCACAGGAAAACAAGCTGCGTGTTCACGTGTGTGGTGGCAGGTCTTCTGGGCACGTGTTCCAGGTGCAAGAGGCCCATGCATATGGACCATCTAAGAGTGAACTTGATGGACCACAGTAAAATTGTCCACAGGGGTAAGTGTTGACCCATGTGGACCCAGCTACAGGACTAAGGCCCATATTCTCTTGCTGTAGCAGAAGACGAGTTAGGTTGTGGTCTTCTCTATAGGAGAGCAATGATTTTAAGTGTGATTATATTTACGCTCCAAAAAACTTCTCAAAATTCCTTCTGTTTGTGATGTTTGTTCTAAAACTGCTTAGAGTTCGAGATGGAAAGAACTGCTAAACTACTATAGGATCAGATTTTCAAAAGCGAGAACATTGATCTGTGTGCTCTGAAGTCTGTGGACAGCTCAGTGAGTCTGCTTGGCCGTCCCGCTGCAGATGTGGATGCCGATGTGTGTGTTTCACACATGTACATCACCCTGGACTCGGGGTCTGGATGTTCATGCTAGAGTTCTCCTACGTGGCTCTCCTTGCTGGCAGTGAATATTCTCATTCGGGCTGTGAGAACGTCAGAAGATAAATACATTTTATGCCTGTCTGAACTGCCCTCGTTGAGCTGGTTCAGTCGATTTGTCACCGTTCCTGGATTTTGAACTTAATCCTCCACCCATTCCCCAGTGTGTTGTTTAGGGTTGGACTCTGAATGTTCCCTGGCATCAGGACATATTTCTCTGGTGCACACCTCAGAGACTGACCTACGAAAAGACATAATTTGAGTTTTATTATCATCTTTCTTGTGTATGTAACAGCACGTCACAAACGAGGTGGGGGTCAGGGAGCAGTTGCAAGTACTCCACATGCAGGGGGAGCTGCCAACTTGTTTAAACGAAGGTTCAAATGCCAGAGAGCAGTGAAGAGGGCTGACACTGTCAAGCTGCCTCCCAGATGTTTGGCTTTCTGCACCACTAGAGTCTATTCCCCTTTCGCCAGAGACCTCTGCTCATCCCCTCTACTGATTCACCCAGAGCAGTCCCTGCAGCTGCACTTTGGAATGCCCATAGGGATGTACTGACTGCCTACACTTCTGAAAATGATGGTATGGAAACAATTACGGATTGAGGGAAGGACTGGTGAGGGAATCCTTGCAGCTCGTGTACAAATTTGCAGTGACCCCTTGACTGTCAAGCAGCAGTTCCCATGTTTCCACAGGCTGATTTTTTTTCCAATTAAAAAAATTATTTAAGCAATTAATATTAAAATGAAACTTCTGGTAATTACATATAAAAAAACTGGAAAAGTAATTTTGTCCTACAGTATTTACATATTTAAAAATTCTGAGAGTTCTTGGTCCAAGGGTTGAGCGCAACCTCTGTGTTTCCTGGTAATGCAGAAGGAGGTTCCTACAGCTTCATTCAGAGGGCATGCTGAGCGCAAAGCTGAAGCGTGCAGGGCTGTGGAAGGTCCCAGCAATCAGCTGCCCATGGATTTTCCTGGAGCTTAAGTGGGGATGTCTAAGTTATGCTGCCCTGGACCTTCCAGAGAAGTCCTGCATTACACTGGCAGTTATCTCCTGTTCCTTAAAGTGTCACATCTCAGAATCTCAGATGGCTCAGCCAAGTGCATCCAAAACTTGTCTCTCTGAATTCGTATGTGGCATGAACTTAAGAGTAACAGATCATCTAGTCCATTTCCTTGCCCCCAAAAGCTTGTCCTCTACCATTCCAAGAATCCCTGTTTTGAAGCAGGACTCCCCCCAGTAAAAGGTCTTTAGAGACCTCTGCAAAACCATAGAACCACCCAATGGTTGTAAGAGGTCTGTGCTTGTGATGCCATGGCTGCTGCAAGCCTCTCGAGCTTAGGACTGTTGCTGATTATTTGCCTTTCTTATGGGTGGTACGTGGGCGTATGGTCCTGCTCTGAATATTCTGCTCTTCCCCTCCAGTGTCTGGACTACAGCAGTGGAGCCCTGACTGGCGACCTCTGTGAGGACCTGTGTGTGGCACAGAAGCTGGTGTACAAGCGCTGCCTTTACTATGACAGAGGTAAGAAGGTCATCCAGGCTGACTGGAGAGGTCAGCCCATCATCCTGAAATCCAAGAAGGAAATCTTCTCCAGCTACCAGCATCTCAGTATGCTAGAGGAGGTGGAAACGCAGGATATTCCTGAAGCAGAGCTGCTGCTCATGGTGGCCTTGGAGGTCAAAAATGTCTTGGGGCTAGAACTGTCTAACAACACCGTGGGGCCCCTGTGGACAAGGAAGAAGGGGCCACATTGGAAAGCCCAGGTGGCTAGCATGTGGTCCTTGCTCCAGCAGGAAGAATATATCTACTTCAGTTTGCTGCAGGACTTCAGCAAACATGTGTTACGGATTATTGGCTCTTGTGGACACTTTTATGCTGTGGAGTATCTCACAGCTGGACATGCCTGGCACAAACTCTTTTTCCCTTGGAAAACATGATCGGTTCCTCCCTTGCTGGCCACAGAAGCAGAGTGAGAGCCGTCACTGACATTGCACTCAGCTTTCTGGACATGGTGCAGCATTTTGATAATGATTTCTCTCACCGACTTCACCTGTGTGACATCAAACCAGAAAACTTCGCTATCAGGCGTGATCTCACGGTAAGTGGGGTCCTTGGGGTGGTGTTGCAGCAGTTTGATGTCGAATTCTGTTCAGAAAATGGCTGTGTAGAAATGCCACTTCCCTCCTCATACAGCTTGTGGCCAAGTTTTTGCAAAACCAATGCACTGACAAGTGACAGGGGAGGTTCTCTACTGCTTTTACTCTTTGTAATGTTTGCAGCCACATTTCAGAGCACGAAATCCTGCTGCCTGTTTTGGGAACTGCTTGCTCAGTTCTGATTTGTTTCACCTCCTCAAAGGCGCTGGTACCGACGGGGTCCCTGGACGTGGTGAGGGATGCCACCTGAAGGCAAGGAGATCTCAAAAACTGTAAATGAAGCTGTAATTTGAGTCACAGCAACTGTTTCTGGTAGCGATGCTGAACTAAGGCTGAATTCTCTGACCTGACACCGGGGGAACTCCCCACACACAAACACACGCATCTTTGTGTTTTAGTGTTCAGCTCATCTGGTCTGGAAATGATCCAGGGACGGTGATGTGAAACTCCCTGGTACTGTTACTCTTTGACTTTCCATTGTACAGCTGTAGCTCAGACCTGAACAGCTATGCGTGTTCTCTGATTAGTGATGTAGCTCAGCACCACATTGCTGAACACATTCTGCGGGCAGAAATTCCGCTGGTTTCGGTGGGAATTGTGTGGATGGACTGGAGACACTGTGCAGTAACTAAGTGTTTGAACCAAACTCACAATTTGCAGTGATGTCAGTGGAGTTTCTGCACTCTGAGTGAATAAGAAGCATTTTCAGGGTCTTTAATGGTATTTTCAGTGCTCACTGAGTGTTGATACAACACTCCCATCTTCGGAGTACTAGACAAACATTGCCTAAAGTACAGCCATTGAGAGCAATCAGAGTGCTTCCCCTCCACCCTTCCCTCCCCTCCCATTGTTTATTCAGGTGCATTACAGCAGCTGAACAGGGAATATGTGAGAAGCTATACAGAGAAACTAAGAAAGCGTACCAGTATTGGGGCAAAGCGAGGTGCGGCAGGGGTTCCCTATCTTTTGCAGTTGCGCAGGGCTGTGGCTGCCCATGACTGAGCACACACCACAGCATCTGGTTTGCAGCCTACTTACGGGAAAAGAGATTTCATTTAGGAAAAGAGAAAGAATATTGGATGTGTCTTCCCTTGTGAGTCCTTTTGGTGAGGCTTGCTTCTTTAGGATCTGCCCGTGACTTCTGGGGTCCAAAGAGCAGTCTGGTATAGGGAAGTATTCTATTTCTAGGAGAAATAATTAAACACGGAAGTGAGTTGTCGCTTACACACGGCTCTCCCAGTCATACATTACTTACAGCCTGTTGGTACCGTCTGTTATCACCCCGCTGGGCTGGGATACAGGAGATTTGCACAGGCAGAAAGCTGCGGGGTGTGTGGGGGGACTGACAGCTTCTGACTGGTGGAGAAGGGAGCAGAGTGAGAAGCGGAAACTCTGGGAGGTTTTATCAACCAGTTCTAGAACAGAGACACAGTGAGGCTGCCTCCTTTTTGTCCCTCATTGTTTGTTTTAAGCAATTTTTTCACTTTTTTCTTGCTCTCTGTATAGGATGATAACAAACAGTTATAGTACCCCCACTCCTCATCTCGGTAAGGAGACTGCAAATACCCAAAGAAATGTGCCTGGAGTGCAGCAGTTTTACTTTGAGGATTATTTTCAGATGGTGGGGATGAGCCTCCAGCCCTCACTCCAGCCTTCACGTGCTGTTCCTGCAGCATGGAGGGCAGAGATCACTGCCTGGTAAATCATCCGGTGGGATTTTAAGCTGCTGTGGAGCTACATAAGGGGCAGAGTCGGAAGGAGCTCTGGGTGAATACGCAGTGCTCTGGGAGAGCTTCCTGTTTTGCCAGCATCTCAGAACTAAAAAGATGACAGCACCTTAAATATGACTTTAAATCGGATCAGGAGCCAAGTTGGGTCCTTCTGCATTTCCTTGGGTACCTCCATCATCAATTACAATCATAACAAACCCCACCAAAATGGAGCTGTTCATAGGTAGAGTGTCACCTAGATCTATCTTCACAGGGTCTGGCTGGATGCCCCCATCGTTTTTGTAACAGATGAACTTCAGTGAAAACCACGGAACCCTTTGGCAGCCACACATTTGGGAAGGAGGGCTGTTTTTCCTAGCAGAGCAATTAATCAGGTTGTCAAAGATGCTCAGTGCTGGCAGAGACCCCACCAGGGAGATGATGCAGCGACCCAAGGACTGGGGAAACCCTGCACTGCTTTTACTGTCTCTTCTGCAATGAAGTGAACAGCAAAAGTGCAGAAAGCTTAAGGAAGTAAAGACGAAAAGAAAAAAAAATGTTCCTGTCCGAACACGTGGAATCCCTTAGGCTACGTCATCATTATCAGTCTCTCCAAGAAGCTTAAAAATACTTGAGTTTTTAAGCTGTGCCTCATCTCTTTAAGATTCTCCCTGGTGAAAAAGATGAATAAAATGATGATTAGACCTTGTTCTTCCTTTTGCCTGTGGAAGGTTTATTTCGCCTTCTACCAGGCCAGACATCTTCAGTTCCTGGGGTCGATCCAGCTGCTGCTCCAGCCACGCGGTTCAGCTCCTCCTGTTATTTGGGAGGTCAAATCTTAGAAAGGAGACTATCGCTTGAGCCCAAGTGACTCTGCTTTGCCCAGGTCCCAGATGCCTCCCTCCATAGAAACGTGTGTCAGCCTCTGACCCTGGCTGTCGGGTGCTGTGCAGCTCCGAAGTTCGCTGGCTGCTGTCATCACCTCGCTGGAGGCAGAGCATTCCCTGCGCTCTCAGGTCAAGCAGCTGCCATCCTGCTGCTGGCTTCCTTTCTTTCCTGTTTATTGCTGTGGGTTTTTGCAGTGAAGCACTAATGACACTGGCAGCATTAGTGAATTATTGCTGGAAGCGTTAGTGACACCGGCAGGAACTGAGGCTACAGCCCTTTCTGCTCCCAGAACAGCCTCAAACCTGGCACGAGCCCGCAGACAGAGCACTGTGCTGTGTATTCACTGTTTTGTGTCAGGGTGAGAAAATGGATTGATCCCTTCAGTCCTTGCTTTTTCTGCTGAGACCAGCTGCAGGCTGGGCACTGTTATGGACAAGCAGAGCAAGAACCATGCACAATAAATGAGTCAAACCGTAGAAAACAGGACCAGGCAAAACCAGTCCTGACTTTCCACAGCCTCAGGGATCTCTTTCTGCAGCTGAGCTGACTCAAACCCACTGAGTGCAGCGGCAGGTTTGCAGGAGTTGTACCAGGTGCAGGTACTTCTGCGCATCCCGCTGCTCCTCACCACAACGGTGACGTTTTATAATTTTTTATAATTTTTTATAATTTGAAATTACACTGTCGGGTCTGTGGGTAATTTTGCACCATCACAAAATGAAAAGGCAGAGGTGCCATCTGCATAAGCTGCAGCAACAAGTAGATCAATCTTCGAGCTGGATAGTCCCGGTTCAAGGCAAATCAAGCCAGCTGTCCCCAGGGATGCATATTGTCCACAGATAATTTTCCTTTTCCTGGTGTGGTAAGCACTGGCTGTTTTTGTTTAGAAAAGTGGTATTCACAAGACTGGTGCAGCTCAGTTAAACAAAATAAAACCCTTTCGTTACAATTCCAGCTATCCACTGGCAGATGCTCTCACCACAGCATTTCCAGAAGCAAGCAGTGCAGGAATGCTTGCTCAGCCCTGTCCCGCAGGCTGTGCTGTGCCAGATCTGATGGGTTGTTTTGATCCACAGGTGGTGGCCATTGATGTGGATATGGCCTTTTTTGAACCCAAAATGAGGGACATCCTCGAACAGAACTGCACGGGAGACGAAGACTGTAATTTTTTTGATTGCTTTTCAAAATGCAATCTGAAAATCAGAAAATGTGGAGCACAGAGAGCCAACAACAACTTGCAAGTGAGTACACACAGCTGCTTTATGCATCCATTTATTTTAAAATCACGACTATAAAATGCATGGCATGTACTGGGACACCGTGAGATGAAGACAGGTTTTAAAATGTGCCCATATTAGTGCCAGTCCTGTTCAGAAATCCCATCTTGGAGCATGCAAACAGACTGTTCCATTCAGTAGCGTTGCCACATGGGGAGTTACAGCTGCAATCCTCCGTGCTGCAGACGTTGTATGTGGATGTAGTGGAGAGAGGAGCCTTGTCCTTGGGATGAGGTGTCTTAGAGCGCAATTCACTGTGCAGGTGGGAGGCACCAGCGCAGCAGAGGGGCTGGGGAAGTGTGTCTGCAGCTTGGCAGCCTTTTGCCTGCCTCTCCCACCCCCTCACCCTCGCCACTTGTTATGCAGAAGTGCAAGAGCAGCCTGAGAAGTTGGGGGTTCCTCAGCTAGAGCGTTGCCTTTGTGGATGCTCCTGTTCCACCCCTTCCTCTTGGAACGGCTGGAGCCATTGTGGGTTCAGATGACATTTTGCTACAGTCCCAGAGAAGCAGCAGCGCGTTAGTCGTGGCTCCTGAAAGACAACAATCTGCTGTCGTTCCTTTCCTCAGGTAATTTGTGACAAAATATTCCGTCGCTGGTTTTCCCCAAATCTCAGAGGACCGTTGGTTTCCTTCCCCCTGCAGCTGCAGCTGCAGCAAGCTGTGCAGGAGTGTGCTGAGCCAGGGTACGAGGATGCTGCCGGGCACCAGAGGACTCTGAAATCTCTCTCCAGGTTGTATCACCTCCTTCGGGTCACGCAGCAAGAACTGCGAAGGGCAGAGTAGACACAAAAGGCAGAACTGCAAGGGCCGCGTCCCAGGCACTCTAAGGGATGCTGTGGGTGAGGCAGCCGGTGTTTTCTTTTTTTCTCTCTCTCTTCCATTCCTCCTGCCCATTGTATTACATTCACAGCAGAGAGACTGTTTTTCTCCTATGCAAATGAAACTCATGGCTGCAGGTGCAGCTTGTCCTTTTAATATCCTTTGAAGTGTGAAATTGGTTTTAATTACCTGGATTCTGTTCTTGCTTGTTTTCCTGAGCTATCTTAGCCCTCTCCATCAGCCTCTGGTGCATCATTTGCTTACCAAGCACCTGCTCAGATAGCATCTGTCTGGGTGCTGGTCGTCAGAGGATGCGTTACAGAAGAAAAGTGCAAGTGCAGCAAAATCAATATCAATAATTAAAATGGTGGGTGGGTGCAGATAAGTATGTGCGTGGCATTTGTTTTAATTTCTCTCTAGAGTTACTTTTTTTTGTTAAAGTAGGGACAGAGTGTTCTGTGTGAAAACACAACCTCGAATGGGGAACTGCACTGTAGCACGAGTAAAGAGTTGCTTTTTCAAAAAGCAGTCCTGCCTGGTGTGCCCTGGTGTGTTGTGTTGCCTGTGCCACAGCTGACTTTCTAGGCAGAAATTATATGAAGGTACTTAGGACTTTTCTAGAGCAAAATAATTATACCCTTGTTGAGTTCCCATGTGGGTACTCGTATCCTGCAGTGGAGAGGTATGAATAGTGCCGGTGAATTTTCCCATGTGAACAAGCCCTCGGGCTCTTGAACATCAGAGCGCTTGATGAGGAGCCCTCCTTTGCCGGAGAGCAGATTTACCCAGCAGTGCCAACAATCTGTCCTTTGCACTGAACAGAACAATATCCAGAATCAGAGTTTTCTTACACAGCATTTTTTAATGAACAAAAGGAAATTTTTCATAAAAATTCATTATCTTGCAACAATTTACATAAATAAAGATCCCTAGATGAACTTAAAATCACTGACTTTGCCTTTCAAATGTGTGTGGCTACGGCTGGAGGATCTAACGTGGGTTCAGAAGACATCGCACGGATTTAGACCCAAGGGGAGGCACAGAGATGCTGCTGCAAAGCCTGGTGGTGGGATCAGGGTGCGCGTGCTCCCCACAGGACTTCCCTGCTGAAAGCACTGACCTTTGCTGGGTCAGGAGGGACTCAGCGCGTACCCCAAACGCTGCTGGGGAACCTGAAGACCTTATGCACTATCGCTGTCCTGTTTCCCTTGTCCCATTAATCGTTTCCTCCTCCCCAAGCCCAGAGGGTACCGTCAAGGAAAGCGAGCACCACGCAGACACTTTGCAGCAGCGTTACACTCCACCGTGGCAGGGCTCCCCTTCCCATTTTCAGATTTGCACTTCAAACAGGGTTCATTTCTGTTGGGTGTGATGTTTGGAGGTGGAAAAAACGGTGAAATGAAACCTGGTGGCAGCCAGAGGCTGGTGGGATGACACTCTGCTCAGAAGGTCTGTCTCCTCGGCAGGGTTTGGGAAGGGAAGCCGCCTTGGACAGATCTCTCCAAACCCCTCAGGGCTTGGCTGCAGCCACCTCCACCCGGCAGGGACCTGCTTCCCCCACCCCACACACTTTCCCAGGTCATTAGGTTTCACTTCTTCTTCTCAGGATACAAAGAGTGATCCTCAGAAAGCTCTCAAGAGCTGCACAAATGGGTTATTTGTACTTGTCTGGGCTGTGAGATCGCGTGTCAGTGATGCGCCAGCTCTGGGTGGCGTGGGTACCCCTGCACTGGTGAGTGGAAAGACAAGGACAGGCTCTGGGAACACAGGGACTGACTCTTCACTGTCCCCCCCAGCCCCGCACACTGTAAAGTCATTCAAACCTGGGGAACAGGAGAGGAAAAGGCTCCCCGTGAAGCAAATGAAGCATTCCAACTTATTTAGCACGGGTACCAGTGACCAAAACAGGAACAAACCAGCAGTCGTGCCTTTATCTTCCTGGGGCAGGAACAGAATAAGACACTGCTTTCGTTGCCATTTACCTTAAGGACGCGAGTGCAAGCTGCGTTGTTTTACACCCGTGTTTTATGGTGGAAATCTCTATACAGGAGTTTGGCGATGAAGACCCAACAAAGCCCTTTTCATTCTGCCTTGGCAGTGCTGCTCAGCAAGAGTAGCCCTGGCACAGGGAGATGCCCAGCTGGCACACACTTCAGAGGGCATGGCCAGGTCAGGCGGGTGTTAGTCCTGTGTGCTGTGGAACCGGGGCTGTCGGCTCAGTTTGTTGCAGTACAGCAGCCAGCAGTGATAGCTGGGAGATTCTGCAGGGAAACAGTCCTGGGGTCTGGGCAAAAAAATGAAAACTTGTCAAAAAATATGTCGTGTGCTACAAGGGTTTAATTAAAAAACCAAACAAAACACCAAAACCCTCAATTTAAAATGCTTTTAAGTAAATTTCCAACATGCCTAACGTACTCAGTTTTGACAGTTTCTATATGGAAAAATCTGCAAGCTGTTTTCTCACTTTTAGTTAATTCACACTGAAAAGGTTTGCAAAGTAAAAAGATGAAGACTGAAATTAATCCCAATTTAAAAAGCAGTGTTTCATCTGCTCTGTTCAGTGAAGCTTGTTAGTACCCTCATCACTTTCTGATGTTTGCTTTTCATCCCAATTCAGATGAGAAATTTAATGAAAGCTCAAAATCACTTGCAAAGCCTTTTTCACCCAGCCCCAGTGGTCGGATCTGGAAATGAAGAGGTCCACATACAGTTTTTGAAGTTATTTTTGCTTCCCACTTCATTTCTGCCTACTCTTTGTGATTTTAACTTAGGCTGCAATGGTTTCTCTCACCTTCAGGCATCTCCAAAGCTTCTGCCTTCTGGCATCCCTGTTTGGTATCTAGCTCAGTGCAGATTTGTGAGATCATAGACGACATAAGATTCTTCACACTGTTCATCCCCTCCATGTAAGAGATGACTCTTCTTATATAGGTTCATTAATAGCATTTGGAGGCACGGGGCATGGCCACCTAATCCAAGAAGGCTGTTCCTGCTCAATTGATCTCAGCCCCATCTCTGTGCGTGGCCAGGCTGCTCCTGAATCCTTTCCACCCAATAAAGTGGCACTACCTCTTGATTAATTCCTACCCCTTGCTGTATTAGAGCCTTACTCAGCACCTTTCTGCCCATATTGATGACTCTCTGTGGAACAGGGATGACATTAAGTCATTGTTGATTCCTTCTTTGCATCTCAGCTGGCAGCATGTACTCCAGCTGCAGCAATGTAAATACAGCATCTTTCCCCACATTTTACAAGAGGTGAGTCCAGTTGGAGGTCTGCTTCATAATCTTTAGGAAAGATAAATTCGACTCTTTCCTTGAGATTTTCACAGAACAGCTACTTCTTCAATACAGTTTTTTGTCCAACTGGCACTGCAAAAACCTCTGCAAGCAATAGTCCTGCACTAGGGTCATGTGAAACAGAACAAAACTCCTTACCCCAAAGGATTTACATGCTCTCCCTTGTGTTTCAAGGTTGACTTAATGGTGACTAACCCCGAGCAGCAGGTCATTACTATAGCCACGATTTTTCATACAGAGCCTTCTGCTCCCTGGTGTGAACTCACTGACCCCTGTCTGCCGAGAGCGTTCAGATACATCGCTCAGGTCAGCACCAGCGATAACAACAGATATTTGGGACGGGGGGAGTAGAAAGCTGAGGGTTTGTTTTTGATGAGAATCATTGACTGAACAAAACACTTCCTACAGGTGAAAGATGGGATCAGGAGTTTGAATTAGTTAGGGACTTCTCACTGATTTTTTTTTTCTCTTGGTTAAAAAGCGTGGACCCAAGCTGCCCTATTTATTTCTTACGTAGTTTAAAAAAAAAATTAAAGAAGCCACATACCATGTTTCCTGTCTTTCAGCAGATCATATTGTTGTATGTAAGGGGCAGGAAGGTGATAAATTGCAGCTTTTAACGAGTGTCAGGCTATAACATGAGAGCTTTGTGGTTGTAATATCAGTTTACACATCTGGAAAATCAACTGTAAGAAAACCCATAACCAGTGTCAGTGGAAGCATACGATCAGATCAGGCATCTTGGCAGATGCTCTCAGAAGCCTCGTACAGATGAGCGATGAAATCCGTCTGGGGCTGACCCGCAGGGAGGCCAGGCGATAAGCAGGCACTCTGCAGGAGCCCCAGTTGCTGCCACCTTCCAGGGTCCTGAGTGAAATCAGGAGAAAGGCTGCTGGGCTTTCAGTAGCAGAGAAAGGCAGCAACATCTCGACAGGGAAAGAGTGAGCTGCTTGGAAGCATGAAAATCCGGGCCAACCGAACGCAGAACTGAAGCTAGTAAGAGATCCCGTACTGAAAACATCAGAGAAGGTCAATAAATTGATTGGAAAAAAAATCCAAAACACTCCTATTGTAGTTCTTTAAAATAAGAAAGAACAGCAGCACAGGAGATGTATAGCACAGGCGTCTCCAAAGCCATTTCTCGTGTATGTCCAAGGATCTGTCAAGCAGACTGCAGAGCTGCAACCTAAAGGCTCAGCAGAATAAAATAGCTTAGCAAAAGCTTTTAGAACTATTATTTACACAAATGCAGAAAACTGCCCTAATTAGTAACAGCCTATGTTGGCCCAAAAAAGGAGAAAGGAGTGCTTTTCTCAACAAAAGCGTCCTTACATCTACGAATTAAAGTATAGCAAAATGTTGAAACCCCTGAAAGGCTGCGATCCATAATCCTGTGGTGTGGTTCAAGGTTTGATCCTGCAGGTTTGAGCCTCTAAGCAGCAGAGTGGTTGCTGAGCTCCTTTAAACCCTGTGATTATTTGGTGCCTTCTGCAATATACTTGGAGGTCCTTTTTCTGGAAGCTGGAGGGGCTTTTTCTTACACCACAAATGCGGCGAGGGCAGCCAGAAGGATGTGCATCTGATCCAGTGCATAATCACTTCCACAAGCATCTGCTGCTCCTGCTTTCAAGATACATGTAATCCAAGCTGGAGACTGTTGTGAATACCTCTCATTTTCCCTTGCTGGTTCCTTAGCGGTTTGTTTGCAGCTAGTTAGAAACAGAGTCCCTCCCTCCCCCCTTAAATTGGTTATAATCTCTCCAAGATTTGCGCTGCAGCAGGAAAAGACCAAGCTGCATGAGGTTCAGCATGGGTTCATTCTCTTAAAGGTACGACATGCAAAGCTGCAGAAAGAACAGAGGTCAGTTTTTATTTCTAAAGAAGAGGTTCTCTGGCTAAATGTAAGTAGCTGAAAAAATAGGTGTTTCAGCCAATATCTCGTGTACATTTATGAATTAACCTTTTTCTGGATCTGCATAATCTAAAGCCCTCTGCTCCTTTCCCCTTCAGAAGAAAATGGAAAAAGCAGAACGTGTTTACTACTCCAAATGTCGTAGGTATGCCAATTACTTCTTTCCCATTTCTATGTCAGACATTTCAGGTTGTATATTTGCCCTTAGGAAATTATTTTTTCCATTATCTCAAGAAAGTGAGCATCGGGAAAAATATAGTTTCCAAAACAAAATGTTTTTCTCTTTTTCAAGGGTTGTCAAGCACCATTCTCATCTTGCAGAGAGTTATCAGTGGCTAAATATTTATTTCATGAGACCAGGGCCTGATTAATGGACTCGATGTCTAACTAAATAAATATCTGTTTAATTACTCCAGTGTTCGGAAATTTGCTTTTCATGGCACGACATCAGTATTATCCTGATTCTAGACTATGTATGTACAAGTAAGTGCTTTGCCAAACTTATGTTCAGATATACTTTCATATGGATTAAGACTGCAACTGACTCTTGGCAAAACTTTGTATCTGGACCAGAACAGAGAGGAACAAAAATTAACCGTTACAGATTTATATCCATGGTCTTTCTTTTAGTCATCATGTTCAACTGTTTGTGGAGCAAAGTCAGTGTGTGCACACAGATATTCATGCATCTGTTTGCTGAACTATCACTTAAGGTAACAAATGCGAAGTGAAGAGTCCACAAATTCCCAGTATTTTTATTTTTCGTATTTTATTCTATCTAAACCAGGAAGATGCAAGAGTAATTAGCAACATGAATGAGCATCACACAGTGTAGAGAAATAATGAAAAATTAATAGAATGCTTAATCAAATTCTGTATTCTTACCCATTGAGTTCACTGAGCTTTCGGCGTTGATTAAAGAGTTAAATTTGTTGGATCACATCCTAATCTCCAGCTCTTAGAAAATATCAGATGAACAGTATTGTATTAGCCAAAGCAATGCCGCCGAAGAGGCGTTAGATAATGCAAGTATACTGCATGAATATCCATGTCCGTGTCAGTAGGTATCTTTCAAAAGCAAAGAACTGAAGCCAAGAGCTGGACAGAACAGGGACAAGCGCTACTGAAATGCCTGCAGATGGGCTCTGCATTCAACAGCAGGGACAGGTCGTCAGTCCCACCTCATTCCTTTCGCATTCATTTTCCCTTGAATATGCACTTGCATGCAGTCATACGTGATACTCGCATGTTTTAAGGCTCGAGTTGGATTGGCACCAGTGAAACTCCTGTCGTTTTGGTGTGTCCCCTTTATTCAGGTCAGCAAGCGAGCAGGACCTTCCTGCGTTTTAAACAGGCAAAGGTGGGAGTAATTTGAGCAATAAGCTCATTTAATAAATGTGAGAATACAGAAGTTTCACTATAGCCCAGAGCTTTTTTCTTTCCCTAGCTGAAATCTCCGTGGAAAGGGTGACACACGGCTGCTCCATCTCAGAAGCAATCCAGAGGTGCTCCCCAAGGACCATGGCACTCTCCGTCACTCTCCATCACTGTCATGTGTCTGGCATGCTGGCTGAGGGGCTGCTGCTCCGCCTGCACCTCAGGGCTCTCGGGCAGAGCAGGAAGCTCAGGGGCAGGGGTTCTTCTTCTGTCCTGCACCTGGATGATGGGCAGACATCTGCTGGTTGAAGGCGGTAGCTCAGCCCCTCTCTTCCCGTAGCGCTGGTCCTTAGGAAATGAGTTAGGAGCCTTCATGCTCCCATTCCTTGAGTGCAAGCTCACGGGGAAATAAAATCCACTTCTCGAATGGATCTTCATCTGCCCAGGGAGCTCACCCGCCGCTCCCCTCCTGCTGCCCCGGTGCGGGCTGCGGGAGCCGTGCCCACGCGGAGACTGGCCCCTCTGAGAAGCGCAGCATCCATGTCGAGAAGGGCAGTGAAAGGAAACCAAACAAACACAGCACCGCTGGACGTTTCCTGACTATTGATTTCATCCCATTCCCACAGCTCCAGGATTCTGACAGCCTCACACAAGCTTTGCTGAGAAAGACCTGTTCTCGTAACGTAGCCCGCCACAAAGAGATTGCAGGGCTGAATTGAATGCTGTCTGCTTTTCCGTGTGGGAAACAGATAAGAGTTGTCTGAATAATCACTTCAAAATAAGGCAGCTTTTCTGGAAAGCCTAAAGGAAGAGAAAGAATTTGTTTGGCTCCATCGTTTCACAATATAGGCAGCAAAGCACAGCAAGGCTCTGGCTAATTTGCAGTCCAGCAGTTCACAAAGCTGTCAGCCGGGTCAGATGCTGTCTAGAAGCAACCGGGACTTCAGTGCCGGCACACGCACCTGCTGGGGCATTTGGATGAAAGTCTGGTAGCTGGACTGTGCAACCACACAGCTCTTAACATTTAAACCAGCGGCTGTGAGTGCGTGTTCGCAAGCTGCAGTGGTGCTGGAGTGCCGAGCAGAGCTGGAGCAATGCCAGATCAATAGGTACGGGCTTTTAAGGGCTGCTTGGATGTACCTCTGTGAACTCTTCTGGTACCATGAAGCACTATTAAAGCAAATAACGGTGTCCTTTCACTAGAAGAAGAAAGCCATACGGAAGAAATACAGCCTCTCTCTTGCATGGGAATGGGGAAGATCATTACGAGAAGGGGCTGGTAGAACTGGACACGTTCAGCTGTACGAAGTGACTGCTGTCCACGGCTAATGTGAGTGTGTCAAGAAGATGGAGTCAAACTCTTCTTGGAAGCTCATGGTGGCAGGGTGACAGGCAACAAGCGGAAGCTGGAACGTGGGAAATTCTAACCTCAGTATTAAGGAAACTTTTATGCTGTGAAGAGGGTCAAGCAGCAGAACAGGGTCCCTGAGAGACTGTGGAGTCTCCATCCTTGCGGATATTCAAGGTTGCTGTGTCAGGTGCTGGGCAGGACCACAGTAATAAACAACACCTGAGTCTGCTTTCATATTTGGAGCCCTTTGATCTTCAGGGCCAAGAGCGGGTATTGGTGTAGGCTATGTCCACTGCAAGACCTCAACATGAGAAGAAATCAGAATCAAGCCAAATAGATTGGTGCCTTTTGGTGGGACTTAGATTCTTCCTCCAAAATGGAATGTCAGTGCCGAGAAAACCCCGCTGCTCCTCCTTTAACTTAGGCACAATCGCAACACTAAGGATGAAAAGAGACCAGCCAAGCACTGGAGGTACAAAGATTTTTAAAAGTAGGTGTCATGTAAGTAAGCAGAGAATTATAAAATTAATTCTGTAGAAATATGAAAATAAATGCCTTTTAGTTGTTCAGATGAGTAAGACGTAGGGAGATTCTGAATGATGTTTCACTATTGATAGAAGCTTGACTGTCGCTGGTTTTTCTCTCCAAATAAGTAGTATATGTAGCAGATACAAAAAGGCTGTTGTTGTGTCTTTAGGTTTATTTTTTTCAAGACATTATGCCAAGTTGCTGTTTTCAAACACATGTTGATGCTGGGGAGAAATGGGCACGTTTCCATCTTGCCTTCAGGCCAAACCATTTAACCAGAACAGAACACTGACAAACTTCCTCAATCTCTCTCCCTCTCCCACTCAATTGTATAGAGCAACCCTTTGCAGATCTCTGTACGAGAATGACCGGTAAAAATATCATGCTGTGTGCTTCCCTTTATCAAGTGGAAAATTTTTTTAATGTACTCCTGAAGAGAAAGTAGCAGGTAAGTAGCAAACGTTCTCAGGGTCGGTCTATAAATCAATAGCTGGCTCGATGCCGCCTGCCTCTGAGTGGAAACAGACTGTTTCTGCAGAGTTCTGCTCACAGCAGCTGAGCATCAATGGTAAGTAGTGTGCAGTACTAGGGAAAAGCTGAGCGTGACAACACATATCACAGAGCCCCTGATGAACATCTCTACACATGGCTGCTTCTTCTAATCACCAGCAGAATTTAATGAGACACCTGCAGTTTACAGACACTCTTGTTCCAACACATATTGCCCTGAGAGCACAAAGTCTTCTTTCAAAAAATATTCTTCAGTAAAACATAAACCACAAAGAGTTCATTGTCACTAATAACATACACCTCATTAATTTAGAATTGCATGAAACCGTATTCTGCCATACGTGACCCGCAACAGATCTGAAGATTAAGCCAAAGGCTGTTAAGATCTCCTAACTAGCACAATTTTCAACCATTTTATATTTCATTAATAAAACAGGGCTGGAGACCTTGAAAGTGACCCCTTGCAACGCTGCAAAAATAGTGATTCTTCATAAATGTGACCCCTATCAGGTGAAGGAGGGGACTGAATGCATCCCATGGGTCTCTAGGTAGGAATAAGCTCAGGCAGGTTGGGATTGCTCCTTGGCTTGAAGCTGCAATGGCATCCAGCTGCCTGCAGACAAGGGTGCTTCTGCCTCACCTTCCACTTCCATTGCAGAGAGCGGGCAGCTTGGACAGCCAGAAAACATAGAGGCAGTTCGTTGGAATGCCAGAAAGGATAAAGGTAACGTACACCTTGTCAAACCTTATCACATTTACAGAAATGAGGCAATAAAAACCTTTTTTTTCTCATCAGCAATGTGCATGGCAGAAGAAACAGAGAATGGCATCTGCTAAAAAAAAAACAAAACCAGCTCCTCTGAACCAGTGAGCTCAGAGAATCACAGAATCACAGAGTGTTAGGGACTGGAAGGGACCTCGAAAGATCATCCAGTCCAATCCCCCTGCCGGAGCAGGAACACCTCGATCAGATCACACAGGAACGCATCCAGGCGGGCTTTGAATGTCTCCAGAGAAGGAGTGGGTGCATCCCATCAGGACCCATGGATTTATGGGTGTCCAGATTACTTAACCGCTCCTTAACCCAGTCTTCATCTACCAGAGCAAACTCCTCCTTTGTCCTGACTTCCTCTGGGGCTACAAGGGTACGGGACTCTTCAGGACAGCCTCCGGCAGTATAGACAGAGACAAAAGCGGCATTCAGTAACTCTGCCTTCCCTGTATCTTCTGTCACCAGAGCACCCACCTCATTGATCAGTGGGCCTACATTGCCTCTGGTGTTAGCCTGCAACCTGCAAAAATCCGAGTGTTACCTTAAGACCTGCCCTAAAGGGTCCTCAGAAATTGCTAGCAGATTGTAAACTGGGATCCGTGCTGACACAAGCCTGCTGCTTGTAGGAGGAAAAAGATTTGTGGCATTAGTTACTGGAAGAGCATTTAAGAGCAGCATGGAAAAAAGTAACGGAGATTTCATTCTGCTCCTCGTTCTATGTCAAATATAACCTGTTTGTCAGTGGCTGCCTCTCCAACATTTCACACCCTCTTCCCTCCACGGGCAGTAGCTGCGTTTCACACCATGCCAGCTGGTGTAACAGTGAAGTCGATGGAGCCGGGGATTTTCACAGCCTGAGGATCTGGCGCTGAACGTTTTAAGCTGGCTGTGCAGTCCCATCGATTATCTCACGGGACATGTCAGAGAGCCACTCCAGGTCACACAAAACCGTTGTCTAGCAGACCTGCTCTCAGGAAAGCCACAAACGCTCTCACAAAAACAGTTGTGGTGGAGCTGGTGAGTATCTTTTACAATATATTCCTCATGGAAAAAAAAGGGCAGCACATTTTTATCCCTCTTACATTATTCAGAGACTTTTTCTCATCGTCAGAACAAGGCAGTGTCAGATTAACTTTATTTGAAAAATGACTTTTTAGTAAAGGAAATGGAACCTTCTCAGCCAATGGTAGTGAAGGAGAATAGTGTTAATGGAAATTTTATTAAAGAAAACTTATTTTCAAAATAGTACAGAGCGTTGGGAGAAGAAAATTAGCAGTCAGAGCCTCACTGGTGCAATCTGGCATCGTTCTAGTGACAGACTAACATCTCGCCAAGCATCTCAAGTGGAATTACACGGTCAAGTTGTTCTCCAACACACGCATTTGTTATGCACTGCCTCCTATTTGGTACTTGTTACCTCAGGGAAGAGAAGCAAATTTATTTCAATAATGAGAAATAAGCAGGTGACATCTAACAGCAAACTTCTTGAGGGTTTGGCCTTCCTTAAAAAACAAAACCAAAACAGCCCACAAAAAATACACATTTCAGGCTTTAATCAAGCCTTAGTGGTTAAAAACCTCATTCCTATGGCCTAGGAGGTTTTTTACATGTTCAGTTCCCAGTAGGCACAGGGTCGTTTCTGCATCACCCACATGCCAGGGGCCAACCCAGCAGGACCTCTTCATCACCACCGCTGGGTCTCTAGGTGTGCAGACGGCCGCAGGCTGGGCTATCCTGATAAATTCACAGCTTCTAAAAGATGTGGCAAATATCCTACCTCCAAATTACATGAAGGTAACCTATGGATTCGGATTTTTTTTCACGTTTTGAGTGTTTTCCCGTGCTTGAATTGCCAATTGCCTCTGTCATTTCCACAGCCCCCAGGATGCCTGAGAACCCCACAAAAAACACAACGCATTTATCCTCAAGCAATACCTCTACAAAGCAGGGCTTTGCTGCTGTTCCATACATCTCAAACAGCTCCCGTTCGTAACGATTTTTAGAGAGAAAAAGGAGTAGCTGGACTGTTCCTTGGATTATTAACAGCCATGGGGAGCTAGGTACCTTGCAGGTAGACACCCCAGCTGAGTCCTAGCGTGTATCCCCCTGAGCAAGCATCTTTCAAGCCTGGCCTGAACTGACACGCTGAAGGACACAAGGTGCTTGGAGGAAAGGTAAGAGCAAAACCTTCGGGCCAGCATTTTCATCCCGAAGCCCCCAGCCCTTGTGCACGCCTTGCACTGGCGTCCCGCCTGCCCAGCAAAGCTCCCTGAAGCCCCCGCTGGGCTCGGCGGGTCCAAAGCACCCACCACCTCCATGGGCTGCAGCACGGGGAAAAGCTCAGGCGGTGGGATCTCTGTGAGGATGCAGCAGTGCCTGGAGGCAGGGACCGGAGGTGAGGCCGGCGGGTGAGCTCAGGCACCGAAACCAGCCTCTCTGGGGTCAAGAACACGTTTGGGGCAGATCTGCTCTCCACTGCAGGTTTTAAGGGTGAGGCGGCAGTTGGCAGTGCTTCAGAAGAAAGCAGGTGATGAAACCTGTTGAAACACGCGCAGGGGGGTTTGAAGGAAGAATCAGGTGAATAAACATCAAATACGGAGTCCAGGGAACAAAAACCCTTTTTCCTATCGGTCAAATCACAGCCGAGGGGCCCAAACTAACTCTGTGTAGGAAACCCAGAGCACCTGAGGGGCGCAGGAATAATCTGAAACTCCATGGGAAGCCTGTTCACGGCGAAGCCACTGAGTGAGCTGCTGAGATAAATTACTCGAAGGCGTGGAGCAGAGCCAGGAAAAACAGGCAACAATCAACTAGACATTACAGAAGATTCTGGGGATAAATTTCCCTAGAGAAGTGCCGTGGTTCTTGGGATTGGATTCAAGGGTACTGCAGTATCATTTCTTGCATAAAGCCTCAACAGCCAGCTGCTTTTTTTTTTTTTAAGCAACTTTTTAAAGACTGAGAAATACCATTTAATCAAAGCAGTCTTTTGTAAAAAAAAAATATGTATCTGTTTTGAGAAATACCCACAGGAACATAAAAACGGCACTGAACTAGTGTATTTTTTTGCCAACTTGCCTACTAGGCTAAATGTCCAGGATCTGTTGTTTTGTGGCTGCTCGGCAAGAGGGGTGGTCCTGCAGATGCCAAAATTTTCATAACGAGGAGCAGCCCCTAATTTGTGAGCTGCCTCAGAGGCTATGACCCATGAGTTTCCAGACTCTTTTGAAAACCCCATCGGAAGCCCCGATTAAAATGCTGTTTTCCAGATAACAGGCTTATCATGTGGGAACGGGAGGCTTTGAGCAAAAGGGGACTTTGAGATGCAGGACTCCCAGCAACATTTGGGATTAATCTGTTGCTGTAAAGGATGTGCACTACGCTGCATAAAACAAACTCTGGATTTTAGTGTCACTTTGTGTAGTTTCTACAAATATGGACATCCACTCCATTCACAGGGAGTTTTATAGCTTTGAAGTATTTTTTAATAAACAAAATCTTCAAATTTTTCAGTAATGCATAAGTAAACTCTTATAAACATTTTATTTGAACCAGCAATAGATATCAGTTTGGCATTTGTTCTATCATTTGTCCCGTTCTTATGTAAAAGCTTTCTATTCTGTCTTGTATATAATTTTATTTTGATTACTGTAATTTCGGTTGCAGCTAAACACACACACATTAAAAACCAGCTAGCCTTGAATAAGTCTCTATAAAAAGCTCAACACTGTGCTGCTCCTTCTTGGAGCACACCTGATTTAAAATGCACAGTACAAACACCAAGTGCAAACCGCAGCGAACCAACTGCCATCGAGGTTTCCACGGCTCTGCAGTGCGTGGCGTGCTATTCACCAGCTGCAGCCCAGCGGCCAGCGGGCTACGTTTAAGCCCTCATTCTTTAATTTATTCCCAGTGACCGGCTTCCCTGGGAGCGGGACAGAAGGCTCAGTATGTTCCCTGGGAGCAAATGGCACTACAAGACTGAATGAACTCAGAAAGACCCAAACCCTGAGGTCTGGTTCCTCACCAACTTGCCAACCCCTCGTGAAAAGTTCATCCTCCCATCCAAAAACCTCATCAGCCCGTTATATATGAATATTGAGATTATGTTAAATTTTTCTAAAATTGAGGCAGTAACAATTTTTTTTACAGTTACAATAGGATACGGGCCATATTTGCAGATTCAGGGCCTTTGTATTCCTCTGAGACGCTTGATCCCCGGCGTACGCGGGACGAGCTCTGCAGGCGCTGACCGAAGGCGGCGATCCCCCCGCAGCCAGCCCAGCTCTGCGTTCAGCGGCGGCTGTATCAGATCCTTCACTTGCACTCGACAGGGTTCGACTCACAGGCACAGCAGGTGGGTGGGGGAACGCGATGGCTTTCAGATCGTGTGGGGGAAAGGAAAAAATACACTTTGTTCTGTATTTGGTGTGAAAATTATTAACTTTTATATTCTTTTCAGTTACAACATGGAGCAAGAGAGACTTAGATTTCCATCTTTTCACTGAAGTAAAGTAATTAAAAGGGTTCCACAAACTTATTTATTTCCACATGAAATAGTCTGTTTTAGGCATGTTTGGAAAAGTGTTTCAGAAGTTAACGATTTAAAGCTAGCAGCTGAATATTGATAAAAGGGGAAATATCTCACTGCGGCTTTAGATCTCAGGGATCCACTCATAAAAGGAACCATTCCTTTTTTTCCTAATTAAAAAAAACAACAATTGGTTAGAGTGCTAGCTTGAATTTGAAATGTGCATCTGCGTATTTTGCAAGAGAAACATTATGAAAAGGGTTGAAAGAGCTGCATCTCTTAATATCTCACAAACAACAATTTACTGCAAAGAGAAGAGCTACTGAATTCTTCCTCCTCTAATTACTGTTGATTTGTTTCATATGGACAGAAGATGTTCATGTGGGTATTTTAAGTAGTGGCTGATTTTAAACTCTTGCTTCCCAGTGCAGTTATTGTCACAGAGGCGTGACTGCCCCGTCCCTGCTGCAGCCCACGCCGAGCAGTCCCCAGCGGTGTCTGCCCGCTGGTCTGTCACCACAAACAAGCAATGCAGTGAGTGCTTGTGGGTTTGTGTCCCCTGTAATACACTGTCCTCGTAACTTAACCCCTGAGAGCTCAGTTTCGCCGTATGATCAAATGTTCTATCACAGGAGCCAGTGCTCAGATGGAAAATGTGTTTTGGGAGAATTGGTGACGGCTTTACGAGTTGGTCTGCTCAATCTGTTTTTCTGTCCTTGGACGTGTTGTCAAGCATGAAGACAGCACTGACTTTTGATGTCCACCTGGGATAATCGACCTGGTCAGGGAATTATCTCAGCCTGACACTTGGGGTCACCAAAGGGTGCCAGAGATGGGCAGACCATCCCTCGGTGGGGCTTCTTAATGGCCTGTCGGAATAAAACCTGCTTCTCTCTGCTGCGAGAAGTTTTCACCTAGGGATGTCTCCTGTGACATGTGGGCCCATGATTTTTTTGGCAACTTTTCAAAACTGGGCTTTTCCAAAATCATTTCCACACTCACTCAATAGCTGGACATTCAGAGCTTGGCAGACTCGGAGAAAAAGGTCTGCGAGGGAATTCAGGGTTCAAAAAGTCACGCTCATGTTATCAGTATTTTAATATTGCTTGAACTCAGACTTATCCCAGAAGGAATCATTAAATATTGTCATCTTTTGTAGATCACAGGCCATTGACTTTCATACAGTTACCCTTTGCTGAGGCCCCAGAAATGTTGGTTTGGTTGCTCATTTCTTCCATGTGAGATCTGATTGTTGATTTGAAGACGTCCAGACACGGAAAGCCCTCCACTTCTCTTTGTGGTTTGTTCCAATGGCTAATCACTCTCCCTTCTTTCTCAATTAAATCTGTCTGATGCTGGCTTCCAGCCGTCTGTTCCTACAACGTCTTTTTCATGGAGTAAGACAGCTTTGGGCAAGTCAGGGTCAGGCCCTGGCGAGCTACGTCCGCTCAAACAAAATGCTTTGCAAAAATAGTTGTTAGCGTTTTTAATTATGAACTCTTTAAACATTTATTTATATGAATTGAAACTAAGAAAATTACAGTGAATTAGTGTTTTATACAGCATTTCACAAGGCATTGAGCATTATATCAACATATGGTTTTATTTTCGTATTTCTCTAGGTAGATATTATTGAGAATTGGCAAAATACGAAAAACTGCATATTTGTTGTTCTGTTTTGTGTAGCAAACATCTGCATTCCTATCTCCAGTGTCTGTTTATGAAGTTAGAGAAATCTACTGCCTAAGGAGCAGGCCAGAACAGAACTGGAAACTCTAGAGAAACACCAGCCAACAGCCTGGCTGGCTGAAGAGAATTAGATAAAGCTTCACCTGTCTCTGACAAACACTCGTAAGGAAAAGCCTTAGAGACCCGACCATGGCACTGCACAGCTGTGTTTTCATTACAAAGCTGTTTCTTCTCTGCCAACTCTACCCTGCAGTCAAGCTGGACAGCAGAACTGAGGCCTCGGATGCCCAGAAGAAAGAGGAGTTACTCAAAAAGGCAGAAAACACAGCAGAGAGAAGAAAAAACCTGGGTCCGCACCCACTGAAACCTGTGGAACTGTGGCACCCGGTGCTAGCGCTCGCTCTGCTGCTTTGACCGAAATCCTTCTCCACAGTCCCCCCAGGTTCGAGAACTGTTTCTGTCCCTTCCCACGTCAACACCACTGTCATCTGCTGTCCGCTTACAGGCGGGGTTCAGAAGATGGCACCATAAGGACATACTGAAAACCCGAGACAAGCACAAGACGTTTTGTAAATCCGCCAACCTCAAAGCCCACAGGGATGTAAAATCAGGCAGAGAGCCCCGGGGAAAGGGCAGCAAAAGGAAAAGTATTTTTAAAACCCCAACAACCTGCAAACTACTACTCTAGAAAGTTACTGTCATCTTTCTAATATGAGTGACCCCTACAAAACAAGCTAGCCAAGATTTATTTCAATAATTGAGACAATGGTCTAACCTCTTGTAACCTCTCCACCATGGAGGAACAGCACTGCACTCAGCTAATCGCTGTGAATTAATTGATTACACAGTTACCATCCATGCAGTTATCCTGTTATCCCCTTTCACACAGCTAAAGGAAATCAAAGACAGCCCACGTACATCGATGCTCTGTACCTTTTCTGTGGGATACTCCGGCGTTGCATTAAGTGCTGTTTCCAGAGACTGCCTGCGGTGGATGTAATTTCTGCTTGGGTTGAATAAAGGAAAGACAATGTTACTTCAACCTCTTTGAGTCATCTGGGGTTTGTTTTGATCATATTTCAGGAATATTCACATGCTTCCCATACATGCTGTAAGAGAATTTTTGTAACGTGAAGTTCTCTTTTCTAAGGTCATTTATTTTAGATTTATTTTAGAAGTACTCCTGTATCCACACCACAGCCCTTTAGGGCACCCTGTCAGACCCGGAGCCTGCCCCAGACCCTTGCAGCTCTGCCCCAGACCCTTGCAGCTCTGCCCCAAACCCTTGCAGCTCTGCCCCAGACCCTTGCAGCTCTGGGGGTTACACACCCCAGGGCCCCAGCTACCTGGCCCTGCACAAAGGGCTCTACTTGGCTCTCATTACTGTTACTGCTGCTGTTTAACACAAAAAGGGGAGAGGTGGGGAAACCCAGTCCTGAGCTCCCTGCACCAGTCACCAGCACCCAGACACTGGTGTTGAATGGGGCAAAAGGCATCTGCACCCTCAGCTTTCCCTGAGCACCTGCACAGACATAGACCTCACTCCATTGCAAAGGTCGAAGTCCATCGGTATTGCCTCAGTTCAAACCATCTTTGCTATCCTCCTTCCCATGCTTTGCTCACATCTACGCAACAGAACCACAGACGAGTGCAGCCTCACGGTCTCGATGCCCTGTGAAACCTCCGGCCAGTGTGGGGTGTCCTGGAAGCCGCTGTGAGCCAGGCCCACCACGAAGACCGTGAGAAGACTTGCCAGGGCAGGAGAAGCACAATCAAGGCTATCTCTCTCTCGCTCTTTTTCTAAAAGGCAAAAGAAACCACGCTGAACCCAAGGAGACCCACTGCAGGGCATTTTGTGACCGGGGCTGTCACCAAGAGTGAATCGGAAGGATGGCTCCTTTAAGAAGGCAGGGAGGGAAGGAGTAAAAGCTTGAGAACAGAGAAAATAGCTGCTTGTAGAGCTGTACAGGGCTACGGATTAGTGTCAGTCGTGGATCCACCTTCTTTGTGTTTTCTTAGGCTTCATGTCCACCATGCACCTGGCAGTGCCTAACGGGAGCCAGGCTGTGCAGCAGTCACAGCCACCACAAACTTTCCTGTTAGCATCTGTGTCAACACCAGCTCTGGCAGGGATGGGGCGGTTTTGCTGGTGTAAAAGCTCCCCCTGCCTTGGGATACTACGGGATCACTTTCCAGATATCCATACACACAACTGGAGGAATGTTCTCGGCAGTGACCGGGATGCAGGAGCTGGAAGAAAGATGATGGTGCAGTCAGGTGAAGAGCATCATCCAACTGAAATCAGCAGCATATTCCATCACCCTCACACGCTGGAAAAGCTGCTGTTCTAGAGGACGAGTCTCAATGTCTCCCTCTCAAAAGCCCCTTCAAAGCAAATCCTGCAAAGGTAGAAATCTGGCAAACTTCCTGGTCCTCCACAGATCTCTGCTTGGGCTGGTATAAGGTGGAAGCCAAGGAAGGGGTAGGAAAACACTGGCTAGTGACAGATTTCTGGCTGGGAACAGTGGACCAGAGTAAGGCTGTGGGAGAGAGCAAGGGTTGTGGGAGAGGCTGGTACTGCCTGAATTTCTGGGGAA
>WKFP01013905.1:2991-17250 GCA_011057875.1 Pterocles orientalis
GGATGCGGGAGGGCGACTGGCGGGGGTCCGGCGGGGCGAATGGAGAGGGGTGGGTGCGCGGCGGCAGAGGGGCGAGGGGCTGGGCTGTGACTACGGGGCTGGGGGGCGGACGGGACAGGACCAGTGTCGGGTCCCAAGGGGCTGGGGGACGCCCGACGGGGGGATGGCAGACCTGGCAACGCAGGCGGGGGGCTCGGGCGGACGCGATGGTGGCTGTCGCCATTCGGGCGCCTCTGGGCTCGACGGGCACGACGCCCGGGGTAGCCTGGGGGCTAGTTGCTCGGGGGGTCCCGCGCGAAGCCCCTCGCACCGTCCCCGGGTGCCTGCCCCAGTGGGATGGCGCCTGGGGAGGGGGAGAGACCATGGACCCCCCCAAGGTCTTGGAGAGCTCCGGATGGAGCCGCTCGGGCTCATACCCAGCAAGAGCGCAGGGAAAAGGAGACGGGACCGCGGTGTGCCGGCATCCGTCCCGGGGAGAGCCCGGTGCGCCGGCGCAGGGCAGGGTCCGTTCTGGGGGGGCCGTCGCCCCCACCCCGGACTTTTCCCTGGCTGAAGGTTGTAAAGGTTCGAGATGTGTGAGGGTCAGAAGGAACCTCCTTGTCCTTCCCTCTAGCACCAGAAGAGTTAATGCCTTCGTGGGGGACTCGGCTTTTTGGGAACACCGGTCACCAAGTTGTCCCCTCCTGGGAGAGGCCGGGGGACAGTGCGGTGAGGAGGGGGCACACGGGGCACCGGGCACCGCGCTGGGGGACAGGGACAGGGATGTCACCTCCTCCAGCGCCAGGGCTGGCCAGGGTCACTCCGACTCCCCCCCCAAACCAGTGGGTGACAGAGTGGCCCCCCCAGCCCCACTGCCCAGTGTCCCCACGGCCACGGCACCACCAGCCCCCGGTCTCCCCAGTGTTGCGGCGGGAACCAGCCCGGCCACCGGACCCCCAAGACCCCCCCGGGACCCCCGCAGCCGGGCGAGACGGTGGCATCGCTCCCGGGAGCGGTGGCAGAAGGGGACGCAGCGGCTGCGCCTGCCAGCGGCGCGGGGGTCTGCGGGGAGGGGGGGCGTCCCCCAGCTCCGTGTGGCTCTGCTTGGTGGGGGTGGAAGACTCGGTGTGTCCCAAAAACCAAGTTTTTTTTGTTTTTTTTTTTGTTTTGTGTTTCTAAATCTTTAAAATCCAGAGCGTCTGAAAGGAGCTGTTGGGAATATATATTTTTTTTTTTTAAAAAAAGGACAATTTTTAACATTCATTCAGTCGCTTAAAAACTCCCATGAGCCATGGGCGTCCCGCGGGGAGGGGTGCGGGCACCGCCTCGCCAGCATCTCAGCAAGTCTAGAGATATATAGATTTAGTAAAATTATAACAAAATCAGGTGGCTATAGCTCTAGCTATAGATATATAGATATTTGTTCTCTCTTTTCAAATATATAGCTGATTAAAAAGATGCAAAACAAGGATGACTAGGACGGAGCGGGAATCCCGTAGTTCAGTATCGCCTCTTGCAGATCATCAGCTGCTCTCTATATAAATGCACGGAGATTATATATTACCCATCAACGCGTTCCCCCTTGCAAACACAGACCCCGAACCAAGAGGAAATAAAACACCTCCCTCCCCCCACCCCCCCCCACTGAACGTTGGCAAAGCGTTTTCTGCCGGATTCCCCACCAGCCTCCCTCCGACATCCCCAAACATGCTTCGATCCATGCGGTCCCGCTCCCCCGCTCACCGGGGCGGCCGAGGGCGGCGGGCAGAGTCCAGGGCTAGTCTCTCGCGCCGGAACCATCGCTCTTCGGGCTCGCGCGGCCGGGACGGCTGCTCCCCGGGGCGGCTCTGCGCGGGAGGGAGGGAGGAGGTCCCAGCGTCACCGCAGGCGTCCCCCAGCCCTTCCGTGGAGACCTCTGCGTGCCGGAGCCCCAACACCGGCGGGACCACCCGGCTCGGCCGGCCGCCTCCGACGCCGGCAGGGATCCCCTGCGCAGCACCGGGGACGCCGCCGCATCCATGGGTGGTGACTACACCTGCTCGTCCCACTGCCAGCCAAGCGCCGGTCCTGCAGCATCCCCTGCCCTGCCGCGCTCCCACCGGGGGTCTCCACGCCACGGACCGCGTGCGCCCTGCCGCCGGCGTGTCCTGCCTGCCAAACCCGGGCGACGCGGCCGGCGCAGGGGCCGGCAGCAAAGCCCGTTCCCTAATCCGGGGCTTGTCCCCTCACTGCACCGCTGGCCCTGCCCCGCCCCAACCAGGTGATGCCCCCGGACCGCGGGGAGCCGGGGTGGGCAGCACGTGGTGCCTCGGCGCCGGCGGCCCCCACGACGCCCCCGGGGAAGAGCACATCGAGCGATATACAGGCCAGACTCTCCGGGGAGGAACAGAAACGAGGATGTATTTCATGCAACATTCCCTGTCCCCGAGGCGTGGCGGGGCCGGCGGGGCCGAGCTGTCTGGGGGGGGGGTCTGCGTGTGCGTGGCACACCGGGGCGGTGCGGGAGCGGGCGGGAGCCCCTGGGCTCCGCGCCCTTCAGTGCAGTGCTCAGAATAGAAAGAGAATCAAAGTGGGTTTTATTAGTCTAGTAGAAACGTGTCCCCCCCCCACCCCGTGGTGGCTCTGGAAGAGGCCGGCGCTGCCGGGGACGGTCAGCTGTCTACCAGCTGCTTGAGCGCCCGCTCAATGTTCATGCGGTGCCCGACGCGGGTCACCCCCAACTCCACAAAGTCCTCCTTGGTGAGGGCGGGCAGGTGCGTGCCCTCGATTTCATGGTCCTCAAACTTGTCTCGGTGCTCCACCAAATTGATGCTTTCCAGCCAGTCCCCGACGTCGTACTTGTTCCAGAGCTGGAGGGGTTTCTGCATGAAGGGTCGAGGCGGGTGGAGGGTGTGCAGGGGCGGCCCCGGGGAGGGGGACGGGGACGGGGAGCGGCTCCGGGCGCTCACGCTCCTCACCACGAAGCGCACCTCCTTGGGCTCGTGTGGGATGGAGAGGCTGGAAGATTTGAGGATGGTGGGAGGGGTCAGACCGTAGGGTCGGACGGTGCTGAGGGGCTCTGTCCGATCCAGAGCCGGCTTCACGGGGCTGGGGGTACGTCGGGTTACGGGGTAGCGACTGCCAGGTCGGACTGTGTAGGTGGTCCCGGAGCTCCGCTGGGAAATGGTGCTGAGTTCTCCTAAACTACTGAAAAGTCTGCGGAAAGAACGGTACAGCGAGAGAGAGGAGAGAGAGCAGAGGGCAGGGGTGAGGCCAGGTCCCCAGACACCGGAGCACACACACAATATACACGGGGAGGGGGCTGCGGGAGGGCTGGGGTGGGGTGGGGGGCTCTGCAGCGCTCGGGGGACACGGCTCGGAGCACTTCAGCCAAGACTTTCCTGCGAGGAGCCCTGCGGGGATGTTCCAGAGCAGGGAGAAGAGTTTGAGCGAGTACCTGGGGGTGGTGAGCACCAGAGAAGCTGTGGATGCCCCATCCCTGGAGGGGTTCAAGGCCAGGCTGGATGAGGCTTTGGGCAACCTGGGCTAGTGGGAGGTGGCCCTGCCCATGGCAGGGGGTGGCACTGGGTGGGCTTTAGGGTCCCTTCCCACCCAAACCAGTCTAGGATACGATTCTAAGCATCTCCCGTCTCGCCAGCTCCTGCTCAGACCTCGTGCCACGGCTCCGCACCCATGGAGCCCAACCAGCCCAGCACACCGGCCAGCTGGGGCACAGCCCCTTCCCCGAACAGTGGTGGACCCTCCAGCATCTCCCAGGGAGGACCGTCACTCCCCCAAGGATGCAGGCAGCCGGGTCGGATTGTCACCCGACGGCGCTCAGCTCCTCAGCAGGGGTGTTCCCCTCGCACCGTACCACATCCATCCCCCTTCCCCCTGCGTGACGGTGGGCACGGGCTGCGGAGCTGGGCAGGGGGCAGGGGACAACCCCCCGCAGCACTTGCCGCTGCCATGGCCTCTGATGGGGACAGACCCCGCTGCTGGACGCCTTCCCTCTGCCCTCGCCTCGTGCTGCTGCAAACCCCCCTGCCATGAACAAGCTCTGGGCACGGGACAAGAAACGGACCTAAAACCCAACGGGGACAGACCAGGGAGGACGAGACCTTCGAGCACCATGAGCTGCTGCTCACGCCCGGCTTTGGGGGTCTCCTTCCATCAGCACCCACTGATGGGGACACAGATCTGACCGGGGTGGGGCTGGGGGTGGGTCCCTCTGTCCTGGCAGTGACCCCAGAACCCTTCTGGGGCTTTGGTCCCTGCTCCGGGGCAGCCCTCGAGGGCGGCTGGCAGGGTCTCTGCTCCGAGGGGGCTCCCAGCAGGGACCACGTCCCATGGATGGTCCTGCAGCAGTGACCGAGCACGAGTGGGGAGGAAGAGGAAGGAGGGGAGGAAGGCTCTGCTGCGTCAGGGCTCTGCAGCCCCACACCAAGAGGCTCGGCACCGCCGGGGCTGGGGGGCTCTTTGCTGAGCCGTCTGTGACTGCTCGCTTGGATCAGCAACGTGGGTTTGCTCGAGCTGAACGAACCGATAAAATGGAATCGACCGATAAAATGGATCCAACCGATAACATGCATCCAACCGATAACATGGATCCAGCCGACAACATGGATCCAACCGATAAAATGGATCCAACCAATAAAATTGATCCAACCAATAAAATTGATCCAACCAACAACACGGATCCAACCGATAAAATGGATCCAACTGATAACATGGATCCAACCGATAAAATGGATCTAACCAATAAAATGGATCCGACCAATAAAATGGAACCAACTGATAAAACGGAACCAACTGATAAAATGGAACCAACCCATAAAATGGATCCAACTGATAAAATGGAACCAACCAACAAAATGGAACCAACCAACAAAATGGAACTAACCAATCAAACGGATCCAACCAATAAAATGGAATCGACCGATAAAATGGATCCAACCAATAACATTGATCCAACCGATAAAATGGAACCAACCGATCAAATGGAACCAACCGATCAAACGGAACCAACCGATCAAACAGAACTAACCGACAAAACGCAACAGAACTGAGCTCCCCTCACTGGGACACAACGCCGGCTGATGAACATGCAGCGCCCTGGGCTGTCTGCGTGGTGCCGGACGGTGCCTCCGTTTCCCTGCCGCCCCCAGGCTCTCCCCTCACACCCAAGGTCCCTCCTAGAACCGACGGACCCCCCGGGAACCTGCTGCTGGCGAGAGGAGCCCAAGGGCTCCGGTCACCGTCCCTGAGCCGCTGCCACTAACACGGCCCACTCCAGATCCGTGCCGCCGGGCGGTTAACGAGCACTAACGACCTCGGTGCGGAGAAGATGAGCTCAACAGGAATGTGAAGGTCTGCTGGCAGTCTGTGGGCTCAGGCACAGTTCTTCCTATTCTCGTTCTCCTGCCGCCTTGGCACAGGCAGCAAGAGGGTGACGAAGCAGCGTGACGATGAGTCACATTCGGGAAAGCTCCGGCACCAGCGGAGGAAGAGCCGAGTGACCTTCAGGGCTGCGGCACGAGAATCAGAGCGAAAAGCGACAGCGGGGAACCCAGCGAACTGCTCGGAGGGCTGGCAGGGACCTCTGCCGGAAGGGATGCAGGAGAGAAAGCTCTGGGTCAGGGGGGAGACCCCAGGAAGGGGGGACCGGGGCTCCCCAACGGAAAACAACCCCAAATCTGCACCCAAACACGCACGGATCTGGCTACGGGACGAACGACGGCTGCTGCACCAAGGGCAGCGCCACGAGACGTGCCCACAGCTCCAGCCACCTGCACTGGGTCATACTGGGCAGCCCTTCGGCTTGCAGGGTGCAGGGGGTGCCGAGAGCTCCCGTGCAAGGCTGCGTGCGCTGTGCCAGGGACCGGCCGCACCGGGAGTCGTTCGGGGTGCGAGCTCAGGCAGCACGGACTGGCCCCGCAGTGCTGCAACCTGGCCGCAGCGTTCCTGAGTCCAGGCTGCAAATAACGAGGGTTCCCGAAGGTGGGCGTCCCTGCCCAGGGCTCGGAAAGCTCCATGAACGGGCGGATCGAGCCCGCATCGCCCAGTTGTGTTGTGCTGTTCCTGCCGCCCCCGTTCAGCCCGGCATTAGGCACACCACCGTCCCAACGCCCGCCCGTGGACAAGGGAGTGACAATCATCCGCAAGGACAAGGCAGCGGTGCCACGCAGACCACTCCGGGCACGGCTCGGCAGCAGAAGTCATCTGCACTGGCCAGCGCACTGCTGGCAGCACTCTGTTGGCTTTGAACGTCCCCAGCAGCATGGTTCTGCCAACCGCGTCCCCGACGTCCTGCCCAGCTGGGGACGCTGGCTTCACCCCGGGCCATCAGTCCAATTGTTGGGTCACGGGCACTTCACCGCAGCACCGTCCGAGGGCTGGCACATCACGCACGGCGACGGTGTCTGCTCGGAGGGATGTGTCTCGGGTCACTGCTCTGCTGCCTCCCTGCAGCTCTGTGTCACCACATCCCGCTTTCCGCTGCCCAACGCACGCCCATGGAGACGGGCACCACCAGCCCGCTGCTGTCGCACCAAGGTCAGCGGCTGCCGGGTCCCAGGATGCTGCTACGGAGGAGCTGGGCTTTGCCGGGGCTCACGACCACCACGGCATCGCCCGCTTCTCCTTTGGGCAGCGCCAAGCCAGCGTAACTCGGGAGCTCCAGAAGGAAAAACGTTTAACTCACTTCCATGTGATCCATGTAATTCCCGTGGCGGGCGGTGCTCCAGCGGAGCGGTGGCTGGCCAGCAGCCCGGGGACGGTGGGATCGCTGGTGCCGCGGGCTGGGAGGTGGCAGCTCCAATCCCCGATGCTGCCTTCAAGCTTTTCTCCGAACACGGGAAATCCAGGACCCGGCAGCTCCCAGCTCCCATCCCGCCGGGCTCGGGATCGTGTCTCCAGCGCAGCCAGAAAAAACCGGCGTCAGGAGAGGCAGAGGACCCAGCCTGGCTCGTGCACCACAGCAACACGTGGAACCGGCAGCGAGGGAGAACAGACCCCGCGGGAAGCGGTCGCACAAGCACAGCAACACCAGCTCGCTGAGAAAGGAGCGAGGGACTCTGCACCCCCGGGACAGCTAACGAAGCCTTCTGGGGACGCTTGTACCGACCGTGCAAAGCAGCAGAACCCTCGGATGAGTCACTAACGGGTGAGGATTCTGCCTTTGAGCCCTGCACCGCAGTCCAGACTCCTTCCAGAAGGAAGGCGAGGGCAGACTCGGCAACAGCGGCACCGCGCTGTTCATCGCTCCAGAGAGGGACGGCTCGCTGCTGCTCGGCGAGTCCTCCTCCGTGTGGCTGCTCCCGGCTTCCAGGCGTTTTCACACCGGCCTCCAGAAGCATCTCCGCTGCTTTCCATCAGCGCCACGTGCAGGACTCGCCTCCCGCGATGAACAACCTCCGCAAGGGATGGGGCAGCCACCGCTCCGTGGTCCTCGGGGCACCCCAAGGCTCCTGTGCCTTGGGGCTGGGGACGGAGACCCATCCCTCTCTGCCTGCAATGCCGACGGACCCGACACCTCTACAGTTCCCGTTCTGAAGGGAATTTGTCTCCCAGAATTGTCACATCAGAGCTTCAAGGCCAGGCTGGATGAGGCTTTGGGCAACCTGGGCTAGCGGGAGGTGTCCCTGCCCATGGCAGGGGGTGGCACTGGGTGGGTCCCTCCCCACCCAACCCATCCTGGGATTCTGTGATTTATGATCTCCAGAGGCTCCTTCCCACCTCAACCTGATTTCAGCACAGACCTGCCCCCAGCCGGCAGCCAACGCCCCGATGGGAACGCCGTGCCGTGCAGACGCTCGCTATCCCGGGTCCTCCCTTTTTCCCGGAGCTGCCCAGCGGCAGAGCCTTCCAGGAGGCTTTACGCGGGTCTATGGACCTTCCCCCGCGTCCTCAGCCTCCTCCGCCGCACACGCACCGGAGAACACCAACAGGCTCCTGCAGCATCGCCCGTCCCCGCCAGCAGCTGCTCCTCGATCTGCCAAACGGAACGGGACCCTGCTACAAAGCGCCTGTCTGCAGGGAACCTTTTCCCACAATGAAAACCAACAAAACACTTCTGCTCTTCCTTTCTGTGTTGGTTTTTTTTTCCCCCCAGATTGAACCCTTCCTTCTTGCTCTGAAAGAATTCCCCAGTTCCTCTGACGCCCAGCCCCTGCGCTGCCGACACCGAGGAAGGGGAGACGCGGTGGAACAACCCCCCGAGGACAGACCTCCTGCCCGACGGCCACCCCTGGCACAGCTCTGCCCTGGGACAGCCGGTGGCTCCAGCATCCCCGTCCCACCGCGCCGCAGGGCAAACCTGCTCCTTTAGCAGAAAAAGGAGGGGAGAGATTGTTCATTTCTACCTTTCTGCAGCCTGCTCGGGATCTCCTTCTGCTTCTCTGCCCGGGGCAGTGGTGGGGTCCCCACCCCTGGAGGGGTCAGGAACCGTGTGGATGTGGCGCTTGGGGACATGGGTCAGTGGGTTGGGTGGGGTTGGGGTGACGGTTGGACTGGATGATCCCTGAGGTCTTGTCCAACCTTCACGATTCTGTGATTGATCTCCCGAGCAGCCACGGGAAGGACCTTGCAGCAGCACAGCCTCAGCACCTTCCCTGATGACCAAGAGCTGGGAAAGCCGATTCCTCCAGCTGGAGGAGAGAGTGAACACGGAGCGACCACGGTGTGGGTCAGGTCACCACGCCGCTTCTATCCGGATGCTCAGCAAGAGCCCCTCAGGTGACAAGTTTCTAACAAACCCTAACGCCAGATCCCGTCTGACCAGCAAAGTTTGCAGATCACACCCAGGGCGGCAGGACAGCAGGGATGTGGCCAGAAGCTCCGTGAGCACGGGAGCTGCAAGTGGGAGAAGGCTTCACAGCCCAGCTGGAGACAATTCCTCCTAAAAACCAGAATAAAGCCAACCACGCCGTGCCCCCTACACGCCACAGCCCGGGCTGGTAACCCCTGAGCTGCGGCTGGGCGGAGCTGCTGCAGCCCCACGGCACCGGCAGCACCGGGCAGGGTCTAGGGAACAGCCCGGCTGGGGTACAGGCAGCCGCCGGACCACCACCCACCAGCCCAGCCCCTGGCAGCGCGGCGGCCAGCTCTGGGTGCCGGGCTGGGAAATGCCCCAAGAGACAAGGGGACGGGGGCTGATGCTCTTCCCACCCGAGGAGCATCTCAGACCGAGCTGGAGGAGGCTGCACGGGGTTTAAGAAAGGATTTTCTGGATTTCAGCAGAATACAGAAACCCACCCCAGGGAGCTGTGGCCGTTGTCGCTGTTTTACCTCCTCACGGGAGGACAAAGGTGACGATCCAGCCGCGGGACGGCATCAAGGACAGAGGCGCAGCCCCTGCAGGGTTCAGCCACCCTCTGCTAACAAATCCCGTTCCCTCTGCTGCACCATCAACTCCTCCCCGCGGGAACAGGGGCCACCCCTGCGGGTGCCTCCGATGGACCAGGGGCCAAGAACTCGAGATTTCCCTGGAGGTGACGTGGGGAAGCAGCGTGTGTGTCTGGGGGGGGGACAAGACGGGGGACCCCGGCTGGTGCCTGGCTAACGGAGGGATGGAGCTGCTGCTCCGAGGCTGCGGGCTTTGTGGCAGAGCAAGGAGCAGCCCCGGACCGAATCCTGGCGTGATGCTGGGAGGATGATGCCCACCTACAGACTGTCCCCTGCCCCAGGTCCTGCTGCCCTACCTTAACCCTAACCTAACCCCTGCCTTAACCCTAATCCCTGCCTTAACTAACCCCTACCTTAACCCTAACCTAACCCTAACCTAACCCTAACCCTAACCCTACCTAACCCCTGCCTTAACCCTAACCCCTGCCTTAACTAACCCCTACCTTAACCCTAACCCTACCCTAACCCTGACCCTACCCTCTTCAGGCAGCAAACGGGAACAAGCGCCTGCCCTTCCCCTCTCCTCTCGCGTTTCCGCAGCCCACCCGCACGCCGAGCGCCGCGTGGGGGGCACACAGCCCGCTGCAGCACCCCGAGCACGGGCACAGGGCTGCATCCTGCGGGAAAGCACCAGCCCAGGCTGGCCCCGGCCCCGCTGGAGCCCAGCCACAGCCCATCCGCAGGCTCGGCCACCGGCCAGGGCTGTGCTCGGGGAGCGGCTGCGCAGGGCAGGGATGCAGGGATGCAGGGATGCAGGGATGCAGGGATGCTGCGCGCGGGCGAAACAATGCCCGCAGCAACCAGACAGGGCTGTGCACAGGACACATCATCTGACAGCCGGTCAGACGGTGCTGGACGGAGCAGGCGCTGCCTTTGTCTGAACCGCCGGCTCAGCAGCACCGGGACCAGCCCGCTCCCATTCAGCACAGCCAGCCACCGTCCCAGCCGCGGTCCCCCTGAGCAGTTGGCAGCATCCTACCGCCGTGGGGGCAGAGACAGACTGGACAGACTGGACTCGCCCTGTCCTGCAGCACAAAGGGACGAGCCGAGCGCCCGCGGTGCCCACACCGGCAGCAGACCTCCCCGGGGCGCAGCCGCCAGCACGCAGGCGCTCCAACAGCAGCGACAGGACGGAATGCACGGAGACACGGGCACATGCGGTGACATAAGGACCCTCCCGCCGCTGACTGCTCGCAATCCAACCAAGCTCCGCTGTGCAGAGCCCCAGGCACGGCTCCATCCACCAGCTCCAGCCAGAGCAGCGCCGGCCGCGGCCAGACCTCGGGGCTCTGCAGCCTTCTGCTCCCCCAGAAGGACCGAAGTGGGCCAGGGGCTTCCGAGTGTCCCTCTGCTTAACCCAGCCGTGTGTCACCCCCTGGGACTGGGCGAGACACCAGTCACCCCCAGCCCAGCCACGGTGCAGGGCACTGGGCGAGAGCAGGGTCTCCCGGACTGGCTCCATCCCGCTGGGCAGCGGGAAGGGGATGGATGGATGGATGCAGCCCTGGGAATTCAGCGCTTGGCAGAAAAATGACAAATAAAATCAAACGTGAGACCGGCCAGAGCCCTGCGTGGGCTCCGGGGGTGCGTTCACACGTGGAAGCGACACAGATGTAGGGTTCATACACACTACGGGTGAAAAAACCAAAACGGGACGGACGGACAGACAGACACGCAAGAAGCACAACCAAGACCACGCAGCTAGCCATGCACGCTGGGGAAATTCGCCCGGCAGGCATCCGGACCAAACCCTCCAGATCCCCCCTCCCCAGCCCTGCAGGGACCCTCCCAGGGAGCGAGAGGGACCCTGACACCCACCCTGGTGACCTCGCGCAGGCAGGAACGGCCTCGGCCAGGGGCTCTGCCGGCTCCAGCCCGGTGCATGCCACAGCTCATCGGCCACGGGCTCGCAAACGGGCTCCTGCGGCGCTGGGAGCCACCCGGACCTGCTGGGGACGAGGGCATGGAGCCACACCAGCGAGGACACCGAGACCTGCTGGGGACATGGAGCCACACCAGCAAGGACACCGAGACCTGCTGGGGACGAGGGCATGGAGCCACACCAGCGAGGACACCGAGACCTGCTGGGGACATGGAGCCACACCAGCAAGGACACCGAGACCTGCTGGGGACATGGACATGGAGCCACACCAGCAAGGACACCAAGACCTGCTGGGGACGAGGACATGGAGACCTGCTGGGGACGTGGACCTGGAGCCACACCAGCAAGGACACCGAGACCTGCTGGGGACATGGAGCCGCACCAGCGAGGACACCGAGACCTGCTGGGGACGAGGACATGGAGCCACACCAGCAAGGACACCGAGACCTGCTGGGGACGAGGGCATGGAGCCACACCAGCAAGGACACCGAGACCTGCTGGGGACGTGGACATGGAGCCACACCAGCAAGGACAGTGAGATCTGCTGGGGACATGGAGCCACACCAGCAAGGACAGTGAGACCTGCTGGGGACATGGAGCCACACCAGCAAGGACACCGAGACCTGCTGGGGACGTGACACCCCATGGCTGGGACATCTGGACCTGCAGGGAAGGGGGACTCATGCATCGGTGTCACGGGGGGAGCTGCTGGGGCTCAGGCAGGGGACGGTCCCTCCTGGGGGGGGGGTGGCTGGCTCATCCCCACCCTCGCTGGGGTCCCTCCCCGTGGGGCTGAGCTGCACCAAGGGGATGATGTCCCTGCACAGCCCCTGCTGGATGTCCCCTGGGTGGCCACGATGGGGACACACTGGTGGGGACACACCGATGGGGTCACACCATCGCATCCGGGCCATGGTACGAATCCCGCGGCATCCCGAGGGAATTTCCTCAGTTGTCACCTACAAGCAGCAGCACACGACACCACAGCACAGGGACAGGGACATGCTACTGGGACACACCGGGGGACACGCACATGCCACAGCAAGCGCCGATGCCCGCTCCCAGCCGGGAGAGCAGGACAGCGGGGAGCGGGACCGGTACGGGGAGGGGAGGTGAGGATGCTATGGGATGGGGACATGCTCACGGACACCTGCTATGGGATGGGGACATGCTCACGGACACCTGCTATGGGATGGGGACATGCTCACGGACACCTGCTATGGGATGGGGACATGCTCACTTACACAACTCGCCCACCCGCCGGAGGCCAGAGGCAACGGTTCTAGACAGAGCAGCGCGGACATGCAGATGGAGAGCAGGAAGAGAGCAATGAGAGAGAATGTTAGCTCCGGTCCAGGCAGCAACGAGACGGAGAAGAGCGAACGGACGTCATCGCGCGGCCGAGGCGTTGGGCAGAACGGCTTCGCCATCGAGCCCCGGGGGTGCTGGGGAAGGGGCGATCCCGGGGGCAGTGAGGGGACCCGGGGAATGGCCATCGTGGGGCTTTTGGGGCCGGTGACGGTCGGGATGCTCCGCGGTGGCTCAGGGCACATCCTCCCCGTGGGACAGTGGCAATGGCACGGGTTCGGCAGCCAAAGCCCGAGGGATGGGGCAGGGCTGGGTGCTGGGAGTGGAGGGGAGGGGACGGGATGGGACAAGGACTGGGGAAGGGCAGGAGAAGGAGGGGAAGGAAACAACATATGCATGAGAAAAACTGCCCCACAGCAAGAACAAGAGAGAGCAGCAAATTACAGGGTTTTTTCTGACTTTACCCCAGGTAAGTGTTTTGGTTTCACAGCAGCCAGAGCTAAAGGTCGGTGGGATGCTCTGAGGGCTTTGTGAGCGCGTTGGCGTTTCCCCGAGGGGACAATCAGTGTCTCGGGCAGGGAGGTTTGCTGGAGCCCTGTGCCAAAGGACCTGCCCTGGGCTGGCAGGGGACCCTCGGGGGGGGGGACAATTCCCCATCTGCCCCCCAGGGAGCAGGCGGGACGTGTCCCATCCCCTCGGGGGGACAATTCCCCGTTTGCCCCCCAGGGAGCAGGCGGGACGTGTCCCATCCCCTCGGGGGGGACAACTCCCCGTTAGCCCCCCAGGGAGCAGACGGGACGTGTCCCATCCCCTCGGGGGGACAATTCCCCGTTTGCCCCCCAGGGAGCAGGCGGGACGTGTCCCATCCCCTCGGGGGGGGGACAATTCCCCGTTTGTCCCCCAGGGAGCAGGCAGGATGTGTCCCATCCCCTCGGGGGGGACAATTCCCCGTTTGCCCCCCAGGGAGCAGGCGGGACTGTCCCATCCCCTCGGGGGGACAATTCCCCATTTGTCCCCCAGGGAGCAGGCGGGACGTGTCCCATCCCCTCGGGGGGGACAGCTCCCCGTTAGCCCCCCAGGGAGCAGGTGGGACGTGTCCCATCCCCTCGGGGGGACAATTCCCTGTTTGTTCCCCAGGGAGCAGGCGGGACGTGTCCCATCCCCTCGGGGGGGACAATTCCCCATCTGTCCCCCAGGGAGCAGGCGGGACGTGTCCCATCCCCTCGGGGGGGGACAATTCCCCGTTTGCCCCCCAGGGAGCAGGCGGGACGTGTCCCATCCCCTCGGGGGGACAATTCCCCGTTTGTCCCCCAGGGAGCAGGTGGGACGTGTCCCATCCCCTCGGGGGGGACAATTCCCCATCTGTCCCCCAGGGAGCAGGTGGGACACGTCATGTTTCTCTGCACAAGAGGGTCTCAGCTGCAGCTTTGGCTTTTCTTGGGCAATTCTTGGTGCTGTAACCGGATGGTGAGTCCCTGTGCTCCGTCACGGGGTGATGGGGAGCACCGGGAGCAAACCCCTGAGTCAGCAGCGAGGTTCTGGCAGGGTCGGAGCGTTACTGGTATTACTGCCCCATCCCTGGAGGGGTTCAAGGCCAGGCTGGATGAGGCTTTGGGCAACCTGGGCTAGTGGGAGGTGTCCCTGCCCATGGTAGGGGGTGGCACTGGGTGGTCTCTAAGGTCCCTTCCCACCCAACCCACCCTGGG
>WKFP01013905.1:17979-35448 GCA_011057875.1 Pterocles orientalis
CAGCAGCGAGGTTCTGGCAGGGTCGGAGCGTTACTGGTATTACTGCCCCATCCCTGGAGGGGTTCAAGGCCAGGCTGGATGAGGCTTTGGGCAACCTGGGCTAGTGGGAGGTGTCCCTGCCCATGGCAGGGGGTGGCACTGGGGGGGCTTTAGGGTCCCTTCCCACCCAGGGGTTCTGGGATTCTCCTGCCTATGGGGGATAAAACCACTGCGTGATGACCCTCCAGGGTTTAACCCTTCCCTCTTTCAGGCCACTTTGGCACAGACACGTCCTGGTGGGACCCCGAGCTCTTCTCCCCGGGTGCAGCCACCCCCCCCCCACTCTGTGGCCAGGCACGGGGCAGGGTCCCGTTTGCTCTGCTGCCGACGGGAGGGATGAGGGAAGGGGCGGTGGTCAGCCGATGCGAGTGACCGATGAGGCGAAGCTGCGCGGGCTGTGACACGGACACATGCTGGGACCTGCCGCCACGATGCCCCTGTCTCCTTGTAGGCAATGCACACCCGCATCAAAACCAGCCCCCGGGTGGCACTGGGGGGGGCACGGAGCCACCTCGGATGGAGGGGAGCGTGTCCCCGCCGGAGGCTGTCACAGCAGCTCCCGGGAACTCCCGCTTTTCCGAACACCCCAAACACCCTCTCATTTTTCCAGACACCCAACCTCTGCCAGCTGGTACCTGCTCTCCCTGTGCTTCCCCCTCCCTCGCTGCCTGCGGAGCCACAGCCGCGCGGAAAAGCCGCGGAGGTGGGCGAGCCCCATCCTCAGCCTGGCATCCTGCGCTGAACGCCGGGAAAATGCCACGGCAGCCGGGAGGGAAGAGCATCCTCCGGCACGGCACGCTGCGGCCACTCAGGAGCCCCTGCTGCCGTGCCGGTGACCTCACCACAGTGGCCCCATTGCAGTGCCGGTGGCCCTGCTGCAGTGCCAGTGGCCCCACCACAGAACTGATGGCTCCACTGCGGTGGCCCCATTGCAGTGCCGGTGGCCCTGCTGCAGTGCCAGTGGCCCCACCACAGAACTGGTGGCCTCACTGCAGTGGTCCCGTTGCAGTGCCGGTGGCCCCACTGCGGTGGCCCCATTGCAGTGCCAGTGGCCCTGCTGCAGTGCCAGTGGCCCCACCACAGAACTGGTGGCCCCACTGCGGTGGCCCCGTTGCAGTGGCTCCGTTGCAGTGCCAGTGGCCCCATTGCAGTGCTGGTGGCCCCATTGCAGTGCCGGTGGCCCCGCTGCAGTGCCGGTGGCCCCGCTGCAATCCTCCTCCCCGAGCCTCCTCCCACAGGACCTGGAAGCCGTGGAGGGAAGGACGCATTTGCACAGTCACCCGCAGAGCTGCACGAAGCATCTCCCAGCAGGATGGAGACTCGCCAGGGCTCTGCCGGGACTGTGGGTTTGTTTCCTCCTCGGTGGCCAACCAAGGAAGGGTGGGGTGCTGGGGGCAGCCCGGGGGCTCGGGACAGGCGGGACACGCAGGCTTGGTGGCCGTTGGCAGCCCGGCTGTTCCAGGCAGGGATGCGGGGATGCCCCGCTTGGTGTCACCAAAGGATGCTGCTGTCACCTGCTGAGGGGCAGAGGCCAGCACCCTGCCCAGGACACTGCTGGGGCCACCTCTGCTGCAAACCCCAAAGGCAGCACCAGTAACTCCCCATACGCCCCAAATCCCCTCTAGGGCAGGCGCCGGGAAGCGCAGATCTCAGCTGGCCCCCTCACTGCCCATCTCCGGCTTTTCATCAGCTCCCCACCGAGCTCCCTCGACCGCGGAGAGCTCAGCCCGGCTCCGTGCGTGAGTCCGGCACCGTGCAGAGGCAAAAAAAGCCTACGAGGAAACAGGGGGCTGGTCTGCAGCGGCTGGAAGCTTGCACCAGGGATGTTACACCAGTGAGCTGGAACGGAATTAATTGATGAGTTTACACAGAAAGAGGTAGCTTTACCCTAGGAGCTAAATGCTAAATTTTTCTTCTCTCTCTCTTTCAGATCTGTAGGGATACAAAGCAGTCGTGGGTTTCCAGAACAGCACCTGAAAAACTCAGTTTTTGCAGCTAAAATTCTGCTTCACACGACACATTCGGCATGTTCGGCTGTTGCTTAAAGACAAACGAGCAAGCAAAGACACAAACACACAAAAACCCCGGCAAAGCCCCCTCTGACCCGGGCTCTGGGCTGCAGGAGCTGGAGCCCAAACCGGACCCGTGCGGACACTTCGGATGCTCCCGGCTTGAGCCAACGTGAGCCCACGTTGAGCTGGGAGGGCTGGTGGCCACGGGCATCGCGCTGGCCCCATCAACGGGGCGGGAGGTCGGGATCGGCGCGTGACCACGCGCCAGGAGGGGTGACACGAGCCTGGTGAGGCTGCGACAGGACAAGGGGACACCGAACACCAATGCCACCCCAGCACAGGGCTGAACGTTGCGTGCGTGAGTCACCCTGCGGCGCGGGGGTTCGGCCCCTGGCACTAAAAATAACCCCAGCTCTTCAGCCGGCACGTGCGTCGCCAGCGCTGACTCACTAATGAGAGACGTACACCTCTCGTTCGTTAGCGACAGCTTTATTGTGCCAATGGGTGTCACACAATGGGTCCATCCCGGGGTCCGGCTGCAGGGTCCTCGCACTGCGTCTGGCCGGGGGGGGTCAAGGCAGAGGGACGCCAGGACGGCTGGTCACTGTCCTGCAGCTCGGCTTAGCGTGTTGGGACATCTTCAAGGACCCCGTTCATGTCAAACATGAGGACAGAGAGGTCAGAGACACGCTCTGTCAAAGAAGAAATTTCTTCAAGGCAAGAGTGCTCAGGCATTGGAACAGGCTGCGCAGGGACGTGGTGGGGTCACCATCCCTGGAGGGGTCAAGAACCGTGTGGATGTGGCGCTTGGGGACATGGGTCAGTGGGTTGGGTGGGGTTGGGTTGACAGTTGGACTGGATGATCCTCGAGGGCTTTTCCAACCTTCATGGTTCAATGATTCTACAAAAGGAACGGCCGGGGGGGTCCCAAAGTCCTCAACCCAAGGGTCATGGCTTATTCCCATGGGACTGTAGGGAAGCTGTCACTCTGCTCTGCTGTCACCGTCACTGCCAAGCTATGGCTCTCGGTGAGGACCGTGCAGAAGGCTGGATCCCAGCGAGCAGGCACAGGAGGGCTTGGGGAGCAGAACTGGCCCATGCTCAGCCCTGGCCCGTCACCCGGGGAGGGGCGAATAAATATCGTCTCTACTGACTGCCTCAACTCTGACCTTGTGTTCTGACTCTCAGTATCTCTTGGCCTCTCTCTCAGTGCCTCTCGCCAAACGTCCTCCCGCGGAAGACCATCTCGGTAGGATTTACGGAGGAAGCGGTTTGTGTCTTCTGCTCCTGGGGTCCCCAGCCAGGACCCTCACAGACCTCTGCAAGAGAAAGGCACCAGGGCTCTACAGCCACCGCGCAGACGTGACCGGCTCTCAGGTGGAGCCTCGGGAAATGCCGAATTTCACGTGCTCAGGAGACGCCAGCAATGGAACCAACCATGGTCCCACCGCGCTCCTCCTGAGGGGTGGCCGTTGGGGGGCGTTAGGTGATACCGTCATTCTCAGGACGGACCCAGGGATGGGGAAATGGGTCCTCGAAGCTTATCCAACTGCTCTTTGCATTATTTCCTGAATTCACAGCGATCTCACACAAGAGAAGGGCTTTCACAATGCCGGAGAGCGGGTGACATCATTAAATATTCTATTTACAGCCGGCTTCCCGGGAAATATTTCAAGCCTTCGACATCAACCGGGAGCATAAAGATTTCCGAGATGAAAGGCCACGACTTTCAGAAAGAGGAACGAGCACATTGAACTCTGCGGGACTGTCGGAAGTGCCAAACGCTCGGTGACAGGGTGGGCGAGGGGGGTACGGCTGCTCGTCCCCGGGGAGGGGACAGGAGGACAGGGGCAGGGGAAGCGCAGGAACCACCCGGCAGCGGTGGTGGGGGACGGGAGGGGGTTAAAGAGAGGCAGAGGATGGAGAAGGGGGGCCCCCAGAACTGGGGGTGCTTGCCCATCCCTGCACGGGGAGGAGCAGATGAGCTGACACGGTGATCGGGATGGACACGGGGAAGGAGAGGACACCGTGGGGAGGGACGGGCGCTTTGCTGCCAGCTCTGGGGGAACCAAAGGGGCAGATGACCCCCCGCCCCAGCCCCTCCACCAGCCCGGGTGAGGGGGGCAGCTGGGCCCCAGAGCAGGTCTCAGCAGAGGGCCCGATCCTGGCAGGGGGAAGCCGTTGGAGATGCCACCAACAGCGGATAACGTCCAAGTTCTCCAGCGTCACCAAAGATGCACCTTCCAGGAGAATGAGGGGTGACATGCCCGATGTCAGAAGGGTCCCCAGACGCCACCGGAATCCGTGCGTTCAGCACAGGACCCCATCTGTGGTTCCTGATGAGTGTGTGGGACTCTGGTCTCCAGGAACAGCCGTCGTGTGCCTTTGGGGCCAAGTCCCAAAGCTGCCCAGCAGGGCAAGAGCCACAGATTTTGTTCCCCACTAACTACGAGTCTGGCACCGACCGAGAGGTGGATGCGCCTACGCAGCGCTCCCTTGGGGGCACGGCAGGAGGGGACACGATGTCCCTCACGCTACAGCCTGAGCCGTCACCAGCCGTGCTCGCACCACGGGGATGTGTGACGGTGATGAGCTGGTTCGAAAAACCTTTCCAGAAGAAGGGCTCCCTTAGCTCAGAGCTCCCTGCGGACCCCCGGCGTCACCCATGCGCTGCGGTGGGAGGTGTTGGGTGGCTCCATCCCAAGAGGACAGAGTGAAACCGGAGATTTTGGGTCATTTCCTGCTGCAAATTTAGATTTCAAAGCCTTGCAAGGCTTTGCTCTCCACTCTTGGGCTCTAATCTAGAGGTTTGGGTTTAGTTTAGTCCCACGCTGAGGTGGGGATGTCATGGCAAAGGGGTCCACTGGGTGCTGGCGGGGCGGTGGGTGCTGGCACGGAGGATGCACCAGGCAGCGGAGCAGCACAGGGCAGCACCAGGACCATGGAGGGGTCTGTGCTGCTTGGGGACAGTGACGGTCACAGCTCCAGCTGTCAGGGATGGGGGAACCCGAGCACGAGGCTCCTGCATGTCCCGGGGTCCCTCTGCCGTGACCTTTCGGATCTCCCGGGCCAGCAGCCAGCCCCCCAGCCTGGAGCCGCGCGTGCCCCAGCACCGTGCCCGGCAGGATGCGTCCACCCCGGTGGGATGTCCCCCTGCTGCACCCCCTGCCCACGGCCACGCGGACCCCCCGGCTGTGCCTGCCCCGACACCTCCCTGGGGCACCGGGGCTGGCGCCTTCCAGAACCGAGCTCTGCCCCGGAGAACCGAGGCTGGGAGGTGCTGGGGGTCCCTGCCACGGGCTGTCACAGCCCACCCCGGTGACGGCTCCTGCTCAGCAGCGAGGGGCCAGAGCTCCGACACGTAGCGTGACAACGCGTGGGGATCCTCGGAAATGAAGAGCGCTGGAGAAACAGGCGTTACTGACTGCTCAGGAGCAGAGACGGAGAGGTGGAACCCAGGACCGAACACAGCAGCTTCACGACAGCGTCGAGACAGGGGGACACGGGACAGCAGTTTGGGGGGAAACGCGACAGCGCGAGCTCGCTGCGTGTGCGGTGCGTGGAGAGGAGCCCCGACCAGCCACAGCAGCTTCTGGAAAGCACGTCTCAGCATCCTCTGTCCTGCGGCGGCGAAGCGCCGACATCTCTGAATCGCCCCTCGGAGCACGCCCGGCACCACGACCCTCTGCCGCCGCTGCACCGCCCCGGCCCCCCGCGCGCCCGCCCCCTCCCCTGGCCGGCCACCAGCATCTTACCGTGCCGCGACCACCGGTGACTTCTTCCCGGGATCTAACGGGGACCCGGCCGGTTCCTCCCCCAGGGATCGCGTATCCTTGTTCAGCTGCTGTAGTCGGGAACTTAGCTCACTGATCACAGTTGGCTTGTCATCGTCAGCCCCATGGATGGGCCTGCTCTCCATGGGGTCCCCCCATAGCTTGGACCTTCTCTGAAAGAGGTAGCGTGGCCGGCCGATGCTGGCGGACGCCAGCGTGGCCGCATGTTGCTGGGAGATGAGCTCGCTGTCCGAAGACTGCTTCAAAAGTGGGTCCCTGAAAGTAACTGGCCCCTTGCTGAGCTGGGACTTGAGTTTTGGCTTTGGAGGCACTGGTGGCTTCTCGAGTATAAAAGTTTGTCCATCCGCAAAGGAAGTGTATGTGTCAGTAGGCTCCCCGCTTTCTGAGGACAACGTAGACATGCTGGAGACCGTCGAGATGGTGCTTGTGGTCTCCAGGTGATGGTCACTTGAACTTCTGGTGTCCACCTCTTCCACTCCCGAGTCTGCGGCAGACTCCGGGGCTACGGGGGCATCAGAGGGCTTCCCTGAGGGTGTTCCGCCAGTGGTAGAAGGTGCTACTGCTGCCGCTGGTATGGATGGCGTGCTGGGCGTAGCCAGGTGGCTGACCGGTGTGCCGGGGGTGGTGACCAGTACCCCGTTGGCAAACTCATCCGGTGGAGGCACCAGCCCGATCTTGGCCAGCTCCTCCCGCGTCTCTTCGTCACTTGAAGACAACTGAGCTGGTGGGAGGGTCACCGTGTAGGGCTCCACTTCTTCCTCCGAACTCCCTTGTCCCAACGTCTTGTCAGAGGCCGGACTGACGGGGGGCTGTCCCGTGGGGCTGGGCTGGGGCTCGGCCTTCGGGGACTCCGCGGGCTCCGCGCACACTTCGGGGACAGCGGGTTTCTCCTCTTTTATCTCAAGTCCTACCTCGTCTTGGCCATTACTTGTGGCATGAACCATGATGAGGCCGGCGGTCTTCTGCTGCGACGTATCCACTATGCTGATAATCATGGACTTCTTGTCTTCTTGTTTCTTCTCCTCCTTCCCAGGCGTTTCTGCTCGTGCCTCGGTTTCTTTTCTCAGCGTGGACGGCGTCCCCCACGGGCTCTTCGCAGGGGCCAAAGTCCCAGAGTCTGTTCCGATCGTCCCTTTGCCTCCCGGGGAGTACGCGGGGGACACCAAGCTCTCCAACTCCCCCCTCTCTGGTTCTTTGGTTTGGATGTCCACAAACAGGGGTGCTGCTCTGTCCGAGTCCGGGCTGTGGATCGGGGTGGGCGACCGGGATGGGACTTGAGTCGAGAGGGCTCGTTCCCTTGCGGCCAGCGCAAGCGCCAGTGGCGAGTTGGGATCCAAGGGCTTTCCCGTGAGGGGGTGGATGAAGGTTGAGGATGAGCTGCTAATTAATGGCTTTAAAGCTGAGACAGGGGAAGGCAGTAGTACATCTCGGCTTCCTAACAACCGCTCATCGATGGACCGGGACTGCTGCAAGGATGGCATGTCGCTGCTGGGGGGGGTTCCCTCAATGGCCCCAACCGAGAGGAAGACTGTGGATTTCCGCCTCTCATCCAGGCGCCGGTCTCTGTCCTTCATGACTCCCGCGATGGCAGTGGCGAAGGGGATGCTCGTGGCTTCAACCTGCGCGATGCCGGCGTGGTGCTGATACTCCACCCCGCTCAGGCGATGGCTCCTGCGGGTGGGAGAGGGCTCCCGGGTGAAGCCCCCCGTGATGGACAGGGCTGCTCTCTCCTGGGCATCCTCCACCTGTAGCTGCTTCACCAGAGGACTCTTCTTCCTCTGGGGCTTGGTGGGGGCGAAGAGGCTGACGTTGAACTGCCCCATGTTGGCGTAAGGGTTGTCGATCACCCTCCCCTTCCTCTTCAGCTTCTCCGGAGGGGTGGCGGATGGGCCAGGCCGGGGGATCTCTGTGGGCTCCACGGGAAGATGAGAGGAATCCTGCAGGATGATCATGGATCGGGCTCTCTTCTGCCTTTCGGGGTAGGGGATGGAAGTCCTCGCCTGGTCGTACATCTCCGCCGCGCTGATGACCTGCGGGAGGCCGTGGAGCTTAGCCTCCAGGCTTGGCTTAAAGCTCGATCTGATGGTATCGTAAGCTCTTCCTGGGGGTGGAGGCGGCGAGAAGGATGGAGGGGGGCCCGTGTCGAAGTAATAGGGGGAAGGAGGCGGGGGGGGGGCTGTCTGCGGCGGCGGTGGGATCCCGTGTCCTTCCCTAACAGTGTCTTGCATCGATGTGCTCCGGGGAAACTTCCCGTCCAGCAGAGAAGCAGCAAGTTTCTCATCTTCACCTGGAAAACAAGGAGGAGAGGGAAGTCAGAGAGGATGTATGTAGAGAATCCAGAGCACAACAGTTGTCGCAAATCGGAAATATGGTACCCCTCCCTTTCCCCATGCTCTTTCTGAGGCGATTTTCCACTTCATCCTTCATTCCCTTGGGGCAAGCATTTGCCATTTCATAGGATCCCAGGATGGGTTGGGTGGGGAAGGACCCTAAAGCCCACCCAGTGCCACCCCCTGCCATGGGCAGGGACACCTCCCACTAGCCCAGGTTGCCCAAAGCCTCATCCAGCCTGGCCTTGAACCCCTCCAGGGATGGGGCACCCACAGCTTCTCTGGGCACCCAGGACCACTGCCTCACCCCCCTCAATTTGACCATTTGGTCACTTGCCCACGTTCAGCCGGCGCAGACGGGCGGCCGCAGACTCTCCCGAGGTCTGACACAGTTTTAAACCCACCAGCCAGCCGTGCCCGACGCTTCCCAGCCAGCCTGATGGCTCCGCGGACCAACGCGACGGTGACAGAGCCGAGCGCTGGCTCCATCCAACCTCCCGACGCCCAGCCGCCGAGGTGCGAGACCGCCGGGTGCAAGCAGGTTGCGCGGCTCGCAGCAAACCCGGCTCCTCGCACCCTGCCGCTCCCTGTCACGCTCCCCGCTTCCCCCCCGAGGGGCTGCATATGCTTCAAGGCGCCAGACGGGATCCAGCAGCAGGGTCTAGCAGGAACGTCAGTTACGCATCTCAAGAATCGAAAGCACCCAGAGAAGCCAGATTCTGCCCTTCTTGCTATTAACTTACTACCTGGCGCACACCCAGAGCTTTTGCAGGTGATTGTAATAGCAAAAAACTATGAGAAGCTTGCTAAGTAAAGCAACAGGAGAAAAAAATCCATCAATACGCATGATGCAGGTATCTGCAGGGATGCACGTCCCCAGCCCAGCTCGCGCCAGCCTGCCCCGCTCCCCCCAGCCCCGCTTTGCTCTGCTCATCGCTTACTTGCCATCCCTCCCTCTTTCCGGCCACAGTTCAGCTCTTTGCAAGGTTGCAGATCGCTCCCGACGGCAGAAAGCCCCGTCCTGGCGCAGCAGCAGGCTGCTCGGATGCTTTCTGCCGCGTCCAGCAGCGCTCCGAGCGCCGGGGCAGCCGTGGAGCGACTGCACCAAATGCCTGCAGACGCCGAGCCCGCTGGGGAAAAAGGGAATATTTTGGCCGGTGAGCACTGAATTTTGCATCTCGTCACGTTGCCCAGACTATCGCTGCCTTCAAAGCCGGGATATTTTTTGCTGCGCGCAGCTTGGGGGCTTCAATGCCAAGGCAGCAGCATGGACGGGAAGCACAGAACACGCTCAAAGAGAGCGGACAAAGGCACGGAGGATGCATTTTTGGGGCTATTATGTGCGCAGAAACCTCTGAACCGAAGCCAGCAGCTGCCTGGGTGAGCATTCAGGAGCAATATCACATCCTTGCCCTGTTTTCACGCTTCCCTGGGCATCTGCTTAAGAGCAACGCCCGAGCCAGGATCCTGCACTAGATGGAGCCGTGGTTTGAGCCGGCGAAGCCGTTTCCCTGTTCCCACCAGCACAAAGATCCAAAAAAAAGGGTCAAGCCTTCACGCTTATTTCCACTTCTCCCCAGGAGCTGAAACAGGGACATTCCCGCAGCGCTGAGCTCCGTTACCGTGCCCGGACCGGTCCGGAACGCGGGCTGGCACCATCGGAGCGACTCCAGGAAACCCAACGGGAACGCTGGCGCATCGTTCTCAAACGTCAGACCGGCCGGGCGGCCAGAGGAGACGCTGACCCCAACGCTCGCCGCAAATCCTCGGCTGTCGGGGCAGCAGCCCCGTCCGACCCCGGAGCTCACAGCCCTGCCGGGACGGTCTTGGAAAGAGTTAAAAGCAAAGTCAGGGGGAGGAAGGGTGAAGGGGACAGTGAGACAATCCAAAGGCATTCTCAAAGCGTAGGCAGTCGTTTTTTGTTTTATTTTACACAGCTGCTTCTACAATTATTGATTTTATTCTATTCTCCACTCGTTTTTCTCTGTTGTGAGCATCTCTCCTCCATTGTTTCATTGAAGGAGGAGGGGAGCGCTACAGAAAACAACACCCAAAGCACTGCCCAGGGCAACGACATCTCCAAAGGACCCAGGCGGGCTGGAGGAGCGGGTCACAGGAGCTCCACGGGAAGGACGGATGCAAGGTCCCGCACCCGAGAAGGCAGAAGCCCCGGCGGCAGAAGGAAGGGCTCTGGGGGACCCAACGGCTGCCTCTCGAGAAGGTAAAGCCGGGATTTTCCCGGTGGTGCATGGTGGGGGAGAAGAGGCAACGGGCAAAACCGAGGTGAGAGGCTCTGACTGGATAAACCGGGGAATTCACGATGAGGATGGTCCAGCAGCGGAACGGGCTGCCCGGATGGGTGGGCAGGCTCCATCCTTGGGGGTCTGCAGGACCAGGCTGGAGGAAACCCGCAGCAAGACGCCCTGATCTCATCGCTGACCCTGCTCGGAGCTGGAGGGTGGAGTGGAGACCTCCTCCTCCCACCCTGAGCCATCCTCTGATCCTACGGCAGCAGCAGGGTGCCTTCAGCCCAGTCCTGGCTCCCAGGCTGAGAGCAGGAATAACGCCCGTTCCCCGTGAAAACAAACATCCCCCGTGGCTCCTCGGCAGGAAAACCAACGCTCAGGAGAGATCGCTGGGGGCAGAGGTGGGAGGAAAGCAAACTCTGGGCAGGCTCCTCCTTCCCTACCTGCAACTCCCCGATCTGACACGCTCGAGTTCTACACAAACAACCACAGCCAGTTACTCATCCGCCTCCCCGTGCCGCTTGCTCACTCCCCGTCTTCTGCTGACGACACCGCCTCGATATTCCGCTCCTCCAGCCCTCCCAGGTCGTGCAGGGGAACATCCAGCCCCGCGCCAGGCAGCAGCCAACAACTGGTGCAGCAAGAGCACTGCAAGGGGCAGCAAGAGCACTGCAAGGGGCAGTAAGAGCACGGCAGGGTGCAGCAAGAGCACTGCAAGGGTCAGCAAGAGCACAAGGTGCAGTAAGAGCACAAGGTGCAGTAAGAGCACTGCAAGGGGCAGTAAGAGCACTGCAAGGGGCAGCAAGAGCACAAGGTGCAGTAAGAGCACTGCAAGGGGCAGTAAGAGCACAAGGTGCAGCAAGAGCACTGCAAGGGGCAGTAAGAGCACTGCAAGGGGCAGCAAGAGCACTGCAAGGGGCAGCAAGAGCACTGCAAGGTGCAGCACTGCTTCTCCCCTCCCAACCACTCTGCCAGCTGCCAGCAATCTGCTGCTCGGAGCTGGCTGAGTCAGGCTGCCTCCGCCTTTAACCCTTGGCAGACTTTCTCCTTGCAGATACCGGCAGTCCTCTTTGGGCTGGCGCAGATTTCCTGCACGCTGCTGAATTACCTCCTTTTCTCTCTTTTGAAACCCCACCGAGCAGTTTAACCCGTGCCCGTCCGGCCCGCACAGACCTTTTACAAGGCGTCCTCCGAGCGGCGTCGCCGCGCTGTCACGTTCTCCGATCCACACCTTTCCCTGCCCGCTCCCACCGCGACAGCGCGTTTGGCGAAACACGGTTCTCATGATAGAAAAAAACCCCTCGCTGGTGTTTAAACGTGATCACGCGGGCAAAACCGAACCTCTCCCTTCACACGGAGAAGCATCTGCTGGTAGCTGGGCACGAGACTGACCATGGCTGAGTTCTGCCCGCTGCCTGCGCGGGAGACGGTTCTGCTCAGGGAGCCTCTGAAGTTCAACAAAGGCGACCGGGAACCCCCTGGGAGCAGGCTCCAAACCCAGGATCTCGGTTAAGGATGGAATTTATGAATTGCTGGGCTCCGCAGACCCCTGCGGAAGGAAGGAGCACACGGAAATCCCCGGTGAAAGCAGCGCCGAGGACGAGGGTCCTCCTGGAAGGTGAGGGACCAGCTGCAAGATCGGTGAAACCATCCGGGCAGTTTGTGACTCGAGATGGAGAGAATCGATTTATGTGAAATGCTGGGAGCTGAAAGCATGGCTCTCTTTATCCAACAGAACTCCTACTGACTGAGAGGTTAACAGTTAATTACTTAAATATATTAATTTTGCACTTTTATCATTAAAACACTTGTCTGTTGCTAAATTCTGCGCTGGGCAATGGCCAGACCTTGGTCCAGGGGATGAGCAGGCTGGAGGAGCCTGACCAGCTCCTGCAGCACTTGGAGCCCTTTGACACAACTCGGAGGTACCCAAGAGAATCACAGAATCACCACAGCATCACGAAGGCTGGAAAAGACCCCAAGGATCATCCAGTCCAACCGTCACCCCAACACCACCCAACCCACTAACCCATGTCCCGAGCAGCTCTCCACCGGCATGTGCACCCACCGACCAGGCTGTTGGCTGACAAGGACAGTCACAGAATCCCAGGATGGTTTGGGTGGGGAGGGACCCTAAAGCCCACCCAGTGCCACCCCCTGCCATGGGCAGGGACACCTCCCACTAGCCCAGGTTGCCCAAAGCCTCATCCAGCCTGGCCTTGAACCCCTCCAGGGATGGGGCATCCACAGCTTCTCTGGGCACCCTGGGCTAGGTCTCAACCCCGCACAGTGAAGAATTTCCTGATATCTCGATATTCTTCTGACGTCTCAACCTCAGCCAGGCTCTCGCCGTTTGCTCCTCCCCGGCGCAGGACCACGCGCAGCGCCTGTGCCCCGTTTCCCGGCACAGCATCCGAGCCGCCCTGCCCCTCCCAGACCTCACTGTGCTGCACACCGATGGGCTGCCAGAGGAACGTGGGAGCTCCTCCAAGTTCTCCAGAGAGATGGTGGCGGTGGGGCTGAGCTCCGAGAAAAGAGAGCATCTCTCTGCCGCAAACGGCACAACCCCCCGTGTGCTGCTGCACCCTCCCTCCACGCCTGCTCCATCCCGCACATACATCCCTGGAGGGTTAAACTTCAGCAGCAAATAAACAAACGTGTCCCTTTGCTAACCGCCACCGAGATTTCGCCTCTCCCTTCTCTTCAAGCAGCACATCCTGCGTCTTCATTGTCGTGGGGCATACATGCTTCCTAAAAAGAGCAACAAGACATCACCGGGATCGAACTACGGAGGTTGGTGCGTGCAGGAGGAAAGAGCTTGAGCCAAAGTCCCTGGAGGGGTTCAAGGCCAGGCTGGAGGAGGCTTTGGGCAACCTGGGCTAGTGGGAGGTGTCCCTGCCCATGGCAGGGGGTGGCACTGGGTGGGCTTTAGGGTCCCTCCCCACCCAAACCATCCTGGGGTTCTGTGATTCTATGAAAACAGAGCCTCCAGCGACCAGCAAGGACCAGCAAAGAGCCCCGTCTCCAAGCATCCAGAGTAACCGGTCTGAGACAGGAATCCCACCCGGGTGCCTGCCCAAGGCTCCACTCGGCAACGCCACCAGCCCCCCGGCAGCCCCCCTGCAATCCACGGCGGCTCAATGCGTCATTCATCTCCAAGGAAAACACAAAAACTCTCCGTAACGCTTTCGGGGCTGTTGCCATAACAGCCTAAATCCCTGGGAGAACCTGCCTCTGTGCGCTAATTGGGGCTGGCTAATGAGGTGGCTCCGTCCAGAGCAGCGCCACCGTCCCCAACCCTGCCCTCCCCGCGCAGGGACGGCAGAGCAGCTCCCGAAGCCGCCCCTTGCCAGGGCAGAACGGTGCCAAGTGCCGCGGCTTTGCTCGGGTCCAGAGGTGGAAAGCGGGTGAGCATCCCTGTCCTGGGGCGCGCGGGGCTGGCACCAGCTCCAGGGGAGGAGGAGGAGAGCCCGCTGCCCTCAGCCCAGTGAGGATGCTTTGGGACATGGTTGAGTGGGTTGGGTGGTGTTGGGTTGATGGTTGGACTTGACGATCCCTGAGGTCTTGTCCAACCTTCACGACTCCATCCCACGCACACTCACCGCGCTGCCCGATGGCTTGGTGAGCACCGAGTCCCCGGTGCCAACACCGAGTCCATCCGGAGCATCTGCCACCCCACCAGCGCCTGAAGCCCCTCGTCTTCCTACCCGACACGGGGACGCACGCGACGTCTATCCATGCAAAACCCCCGCCTGCGCCATCTTGACTTTGCTCAGGGGAGAGGCTGAGCGGGTCCCGCGGCGGCTCGGCAGACTTGCGGGTGTTTTTAACTTCTGATGCCGGAGCAGATGGCGTGGCAGCTCTCTTGGAAGTCTGACAGAGATTTTCTTCGCTATCAGCCTCCCCTGCTGCGATGCATTTCTTTTCTTCACATTCGTGTTGAGATATTTCTTCCTTTCTGCTCCCTTTGTAGCCAGTCGAGGGTTAACCACCTTCGCCTCAAGAAATTTTTAGACGCAAACACGAAACGCTTTGATCTTTTGTCCCAAGCCCCCAGGAACCTTAACCAGCTGTGCCACGTGCGTAATAATTATTTACTCAGACCATTTCTTCACCAAAAGACTAAACCAACCAACCAGCCAGCCCCTGCTTATTTTTCATCTAGCTCCTTGCTTTTAGCGCTGATTTTCATCGTGAAGTCGACTGACTGCACCGCGTGTGCGCCTGTCGCCGTGGGTGTGAGATGACAGCTCGAGGAGGACTTCCAAAGCCGTTGCCCCCCCAGCTCTGCTCTTTGCCTGTTTGCTATTTCAGCCTCGCTGCAGCTCCACAACATCCAGCCAGTTCCTAGGAGGTACCCGGTGTGTACCGTGCAGGCGAACTGGAAACGCGAAGCCGCTGTCCCCCCGCACCAGGGATGGTCCCCTTGCAGCGCCGACACGGGCCGGTCTTGGCTGGAGCATCGTTGGGAGCTGGGTGTGATTTCTTCCCGGGATTTCTCATCGGGCTGTGCGGGGATGCTGCGCCTGGTCCGCTTGGCATCCTCCGGGACGCAGACCAAACCCGGCGTTTCCAACCCTCTCGCCGCAGGGGGCGTGGGGTGCACGGAGCAGGGTCTCAGCGCTCCGGGTGCCGAGCGGAGCAGACGTAGCCGGGACGTCGCGCTCTGTGCTCGTGAGCCCAGAAACCCCGCACACAACCCAACGGACCTCACGGTCCTGTGAACCCTACAGACCTCGAGCCCTTTTCTCCCAGCTCTCTGCACAGCCCGGGGCAGGGTCAGAGGGACCTCCCGAGCCACCGGTTCTGCTCGCACCAGCCCAGAGCAGCTCCGTAGGGGCAAGCATTGCACATCCAACGAGCGCTTTTCCAGTTTACGACCTGTCGCCGGGTTAGGATGCTATTTTACGCAATGGAGCCCCTTCCATAGGGTTTCCAGCTGCCTGTGGCTCAACCGAACCTCGAAGAACTCTTGTTAGAAGCGTTTCCACATCCTCACCCACAAACCAAACGTCTAGGGTACAGTTTGCAGAATAAAAATGCACTTGAGCCCCCACTGGCCGCTGCCCGCCTGTCTGCCAGGCTGCTGGATGGGTCAGCGGCCAGGAGACACCCTGCGGGTGCTGGGGCAGGATTCACCTCGAAGGTCAGGACGTCGCATGAATGATGCTGGAAGTGCTTCTTTCCCTCCGGTCACGGCCGAGGGCTCCTGGGATGGGGATTTCTGCATCGTTAACGTTTGGCTGGGTGAGACGGGTCCCATCCTGCACGTGCTGCTGAGCATCTTCACCTCCACGAGACAACTGACGGGTGACTTCTGCTCCGGCACGGCGGTGGGTGGGTGCTGCGGGACCCCCCAGCCAGCTCTGCCCCTCCTGCCACGGACATCCGCAGCACCGCAGCGTCGGAAGCGCTGGTTAATGCCCACCTTGGCTTCCAACGCTGCGCCGCAGCATCTGCTCAGCCCCAGCAGCTCTGCGGCGTTCGGGGAGCTCCTGCCCGCGGATCCCACGGCAGAGGCGCGGCGGCACGCCCGGGCAGTCCCTCCAACACACCGCCCCGCTCTTTCTTCTCTTCAGCGGATCTCTCCGGGTTCGTTTTTCGCATTAATCACACTCCCACCTGATCACCTCCAGCTGGCTGCAGCTCTCAGCCCAGCCTCACGTGGCACCACAGCGGCTCTCACACCAGCACGCACGGCGATTCCGCGCCTCTGGACATCCAAAAGCACCTTTTGAACACCAACCCGCGCGTTTCCCAACGCATTTTTTCACTCTTGCTGGGACCGTGCTGCTCCCCAGCCGTAGCTCGAAGCAGAATTTACTTTCTCATCGCTTATTTTGTGTGGTAAGCACAGAGTCTGTTCTGGCGTCACCATTACTACCGCATCATGCCTTGGGGTTACGTGAAACCAGCCCCTGCCACGCAGCACCCCCCTTTCCTCCTGCCCCACGGCTCCTCCACCTAAGTGACCCCCCAGCCCCCAGACCTCGCCGACGCCGGGGCTCGGTGCTACCGCCCGGACGGAACCCCCGATACACAAAATCAAGAGAGAAAACGAGCCCCCCGCTCTGCCACGGTGCCACCAGCCCCCTGTCACGCCGTCTCGTCCTCCCACCTCCCTCCTCCAGCGCGTTTTTGGTTTTTATTGCAGTGCAAACTTTTCGGGAGAGGGTCTAGAGACCCCGACGGAGCCCTGCTCCTTAGACACCTCCAGCAGCCTGCTCCATCGCCTGGGTTCGTTACAGCTCATGGTCACCCTGAACCCCCGCGCCCGGCACACCGCACGCCCAGCCGCTGGAAAATCGCCCACGGACCCTCGCGGAGCGGGGGAGCAGCCCCCCAACCCCGGCAGGGCTGTGAAGAGAGCGATGGAGCGAGGGACCCCCGGAGGTCCCCAACCCTCTGCCCGGAGCAGGAGCAGCGCCGGGCTCGGAACAGCAATCCCGTTAACCATCCCCTCTTCCACCATCGTTAGTTACAACCCGTAAAACAAGGGCTGAATCCTTCCTCCCGGCTCCTCTGCAGGCACCAGTGCTCCACGGGAACAACCCTCTCTCCCTTTAGGAAGGGGTTTCCCCCCGGCTTTGCCTTACCTACGGATTTGGTCCGAGGAATTCCTTTGCGCAGTGAAACGTGGGGCTTCTCCGCTCCCGCCAGGACCCCCGAGTGTGCTGCCATGCCCTGGCGTTCAAAGAGGGACTGGAAGAGAGAAAAGGGAAATTCCCGTTCTGGACATCAGCGAGACCCGGCGGTAAGGACACGACGCCCCACCCCAGCCCCCCGATCCTGACAGTGGGGGGAGATGGGCTGTACCCCCTCGGACAGACCCTGTCCCACCGCCCCGCGACCGCCCCAGCCCAGGGAGGAGGCAGGAGGGGGAGAAGGACCGACCCCGTCCTCACCACTACCGTCCAGCCCATCTGCCATAGTGCCCCCCGGTGTGACCCCAAAACCTGGGCTGCAGCCCTTTGAAGGGTTAACCCCCCTCCCTTCATCTCACCAGCTTGCCTGCCCCTGCCTGCACCCCGTGTGGGATCCCCCTGCC
>WKFP01013906.1:0-21460 GCA_011057875.1 Pterocles orientalis
CCGATCATCCAGATCACACTTCCTCAGTTTAGCCGCAAGGATACTGTGGGAGATGGTGTCAAATGCTTTTCTGAAATCGAGATAGACCACATCTACTGCTTTGCCATCATCTATCCACCTGGTAATATCCTCATAAAAGGCTATCAGGTTGGTCAAGCATGACTTCCCCTTGGTGAAGCCATGTTGACTGCCTCTAATGACCTTCTTATCCCTGATATGCTGAGAGACAGCATCAAGAATAAGTTGTTCCATCACCTTTCCAGGGATGGAGGTGAGGCTGACTGGTCTATAGTTACCCGGGTCCTCCTTCTTGCCCTTTTTCATTCCTTTAGGTGCTCTAATAAGCAGCTAAAATTAAACATTGCAGTCCTTAGTTTTTTATGTACATAAATCTTTTTATAAAAATTAAAAAGATAGTAATTTTATATTAAAATATAGGAAGACTTCTCTTCCATAGTTTGGAACCCATACAATACATGTGATGTGGTTCTGTCATTTGGAGGTAAACACCATGACACCTGAGCTTTGTTCTTCCAAATAACCCTTCCTTCCTCACACTCCTGGCTGCAGACAAGCAGTATTGCTCATGGAGTGCAGACCCAATGCACCCAGCTACGTGTGCAGCTGTGGGTGAAGAGAGCCAAACAGACTTAGAAATTGGCAGGTTATGTGGGAGTTAGCCCAGCTGCAAATTTGCTCATCATTTCTGGCTGAATTTATTATTCTGGATGTCCTGGGAAAATCAGCTGTCTGGGAAACCATTCAGGGTGCTCTTTCATAATCAATACAAACTACCAAAAATATTTGCATATCCATACTACGGTGCATCTGTGAGCACGTTGGCACTGAGGCAGAGCACAGGCCTTAGTGGTCTCATCCCTTAACGATCAGTCTGAGACAAGACCTCATGCATCTCTTGATTAGCTAAAATATTATCATTTTGCCTTAACTGGAGAATGCTGTGAACCTAGATGAAACCCACCTCTTATTGCTGTAAGTGAGCAGAAAAGGAAGAATTCAACAGAAAGGGAGGTGCCTGCTCATGCCCTGTGTGAGCGCAGCCAGGGGGTGAGCAAAGGCAGGTTTTAGGCTTGGGAATGACACAGTCCACTGTGTGAAGCCTTGAAATGATGAAAGCTTTTGTTTCTAGCCAAGTGATGACCCAGTGATGTTTTCTCATAGGTACACCTAGAAGACTCAATTTTGCCACCTTCTTAATTTGAGTACTTCTTATTTTATATCTCAAACTTACAAAGCATCAATTTCCCTTCTAAGACTGGCTGGAATTACTAATTGGACTTCAACTGGCAAGTGTCTTAGGCCAGTCCAGTGATCTCATTTGAGATGAACACAAGCCCAGTAGAAGTGAGGACTGTCCCAAAGGCACAGGTGCTTCCAGGTTAACATCTCATTTACCCTTCTTCATTGGTCTCCATTGACCAGAGGGAGAATCAGGGAGCAAAGTCATTATAGCGGGTGCATGTATGGAAAGGGAGGGTGAGGAAGAGGGCTCTGTTAGAGCTCTGGCTTTCGGGGCACTGCAGGCACAGCAGCCAGAGCCCAAACCCTCGACAGGGAGTCCCTTCTCCCTAGCCCAACTCAAAGCTGTGCGATGCTCCTGCTTTGCCCTCCAGCCCTTTGCAAACGCTCTTGAGTCTTTCATCATGCACATCAAAAGGAATTCTAGAAGAAACAGATGCAAATAATCTAAACACAAATCCCACTATATCAGGGACTTCACATCAAGCAGCGGGGGCTGTGGGGGGAGGGAAGGCTTCTTTGATTTTCTTAGACATGTAGGTGGCCCCCCATGACTTTCTGTGAGAAGGTGGTCCCCCCTCTTTCTGATGATGAAGGCTGGGCTCGTGGCTTGTTAAAGCGTTTGCGTCAGATGTGGCAAGGTTTTAAAATTCCTCAGAAGTCAGCATGGAGTGAGTGGGAAAGGATGGCAGTGAGACAACAAAACCAAACAGATAAAATAGCCTCACACGCAACCTGATGAAAGGGTCTCAGGTTTCCATAGCATCCACCAGCAACTCTGTCACCTTCCTCCTTAGGACACACTTTTCAATTCTAGCACAAATAGCCCCTCTTTGGTTAGGCAGCTACCTTTATAAAACTTCTGTGTAATAAATGATCCCAATAAATTCATTTCACACTTTTTTTTATCTTTCCAGCTGAATGATTTGTCCTACTTAAAAATGAACTTGTTGCAGACGTGAGTTTAGAACTTGGGAGTTTAAAAAAAAAGATTCAAAACTGGAAGAGAAGACAGCCATGTCATAGAAGGATATTTTACTTCGAGTGATTATCAAAGGAGCATGAAATATCAAATAGCATGTCCTTGCTATTTACTCCTCTCTCTACTTTTTTTGTGCTATATTTGAGCATCTGAACTCCTCAGATCTCCCATTGATTTTGTTCTCGGGCAATTTCTTTTTCTCTGCTTTACTTTTATCTCGCCATACACAATGCTACATCCAAGACTAAGTTCCTGGATGTTTGTTCCAGATACGCCAACTTGCTTTTGCAAGTTGTTGCACAGAGATTTGTATATGGATTAAGGATTTAGAATGAAGTCTCTCAAAAATTGTGAAGTAAACAAAAAGCAGAAAAGTCATAAACAAAACTTTTTTAGGACTTCAAAGACTTCCAGAGGTGTTGTGAACTCATGTTGAAGATATGTAAGGAAGGAGAGAGATACACTGAGATGCAACAAGTGCAAATAATAAAGGAGATTGTGTTTTTATGGATGTGTAAAAGCTGTTTAACATAACTACTAAAAAAAACAGTAGTTGTAGTAATATTAGAATTCATTTAAATTTTGCTGAAACTGTACCCTTTTATCCTGCTGATTTCTGAATGTATTTTTCAAATGTGCTGTGTTGCTGAGAAAAATATTAATATTCAATTAATATATAGCCATATAAATTAGCTAGTTTCTAAAACAGAGTAAAAAAGATGATTCACCAGTGTTTGATCCCAAGTTAAGAAACTGTTTCAATTAAGTGCAGATTGTAGCAGCCATGAGCAGCACTAATCCTTTTCTGCTGTTGCGATGAACACTAGGAAGCTGTGGGAAATTGGCAGAAGGACCCAATGCAAAATAAACCTCATGCTCCCTGCAGGGGAAGGTCTGGAAGCAGGGGTGGCAGGCAAGGTGACCCAGCCTCCTGCCCAAGACCTGGGGACTGCCATTGCACATGTCACAGGGACAGAAAAAGGAGAAAAAAAGAGTCAGTGGAACAGCCACCTGTCCATCACTTTCCCAGATAACCAAGCAGTGCTGTTGTGTATTCCTGTGGCATGTGGCCGCAGTCAGTCCTCCTCCTGGGTACTCACTCCAGCACGACTGTCCTCCTCCACCGCCGCTGGCTGCAGTGGGAGCCACAGCCGGCACTCAGTGCAATGAGGACAGATTCTGGTGGCAGGATCAGATACTCAGGTGCTGAAAACAGGCCAAGGGCCTGGATTTGATGATCCACCTGCAAAATTTAATACAACCAAGGCTGATCTTTGAGGGGTCTCTGAGAAAAGATTGTTCTTCCTACAGAAAAGCTTTGCAGAAGGTGTGCTAGGACTAGATTAAAAGTCAAATTTTTGCCTTCACCTGTTGATGAAGTAAACTTAAACCCTCCCTTTATCCTCACAGGTCACTGTGAGGCAACTTTCAAATAAGCTTGGACAACTGAAGCAAAAATCTTGGAGAGCTTCAGGCTCAAAAGGTTCAGTTTGAATCAAATCAACTGATTTATAAATAAATTGGTAATCTAATAATTATTCAGGAGACAAACAGGGTCTCTGTTTGCATCAGAACAAAGTGATGTCAGCAGTTTTCTTCCAAGAGTGATGAACTTCGTTAATCTGAAGCATCTGCTCCTTGGCTGCTCTGAGTCCGTTGCATTGTGAGGAGAGTTCACATTGCAGTTTTTTTCTGGTCGAGCTCAGACCAGTGATGCTCACAATCTGCCTCAGCTTCTGGAAATATTTTCTGCCACATTTTGTGGTTGCCCCTGGCCATTCTGTTGGTGATGGCAAATGTGGAAAAAACAATTCACAGTTAAGAGACACCATCTCTGTGAAGCGAATACTATTCTGTATTTTCTATTAAATTGTGTTGTTAGAATGTCATTCACTGTTGGGTTTTTTTGAGAAAAAAAGAGCAAATATCGCATATTCCGTATTTCTTGTGAAAACTGTTTGGAGATTTATGGTAATGCATCTCCAAGCAGCTGCAACTCCAGGTCTTCTCACTTTTGTTTTGAATGAATACAGATCTAGAAATGCCACAGAGGCTTGGGCAGACACTCAGCCCCTGCGATCAGCAGAAGAGGGGGCCTCTCTGTGCAGCTGGACAGCTTTCCCCCAGCTTTTGCAAACGTAGAAGTGGTTCTGCACAACTTTGCTTCCTTCTCTCTGAGACCTTCAGATGGTTGAGGGGAAATGCTTTTTCTCCTCCAAGGACACGCTCTCCCAAGTAGCTCAAGGAGCTTGACAGGACTGCATTTATTCCTCTTGCAGTTGATTGTCTCTAGAGCTACTAGGTTGCGAGGATAGCCTTGACTGGAGTATTTACATCATATTTTTACATTCAGTAGCCATTTATTTTCATTTCAGTTGGTCCCACATCCTGCCTGTATGCCTTAGTGTGGACAAAAAATGGGCCTCAAATCAGGGTTAAAGAAGCTCACTCCAGGTAAGATGCAAATGATACTAGTGGTTTGGCGGGATGGAGAACAGCAATGGGAGGGTAAAAGATGACAGGGATCAGAAGAGTGGGGAAAGGCATTAACTTTGCTTTTCAAAATGAGAATCAAAGACCAACATTGCATTTTCAGCTCTTACCAGATGATTAAGTGCGAGATCAGCCTTGCTTCTGCCGGTACCTGTGGCACGCAGATCTCACTGCTCCCATTCTCGCCTGCTGGTGAGCACAACATAATTGAACGTATAATGTCTGGTTTCACAAGTAGTATATTGCTCTTTTACTCTTTATGGATGCTGTTGTGAGTTCTGCTAATTTTTACAATGCCACTTGGATGCTTTGCATATAGATAATCTTACAGTGACAAAATCAGTCATTGTGTTACAAAGACTCCTCATCTGTGATCAAAATCATTCTATTTCCCCTGCAGACACATACCTATGAAAAATTTAAAGGTCATCAGTCATCAGTCATCTTTCCAATGTTTATAAAGTTGTATCTTTGGATAAGAACATTTCCAGTGTTCTTGTCACAATAGAAGTCAAAGCTGAGGTCCAGTACATTTACAGACAGGATTACTGTGCTTAGGTAGACTGCATATCATCCCTAATTTTTTGAAGTTATGTAAAATAACTGTTCTGGGGCTGTCTCTGTTATTTGTAGATTGCTGGTAAATGGAGGAAAAGAGACCTCAATAAATATGGGAATTAGGCTCTAGATTTAAGCTAATTATATAGCATAAAGCCATTGAAGAAGAATGCCAGATGCATTCATTTCATGTCAAGTGTTCTGAAATTGTGTATACTCAGATTTGCATTCTGTACAAAATTTTATCTCAGTCACATATAATTTGCTATTTTCCCATAGCACATTAGCTGCTTGTTGGTGGTATAAGAACCACTTGATAACTGCAGCAGCTGATGTATCTTATCATTAAACTACTGGACTTTTTCCTGGAAACTAAAACATCATCATAAAATTCAAATAAACATTTCACAAGGATCATCATACAGGATGTATCATATTAAACCCATTGACAAAAACAATTCTCTGAGGTATGTTTCATATGCAATTGATTCTCAAATAGTTTTCCATTACTGTTGAGATTCTAGATACAACAAGCACTTTTAATCCAGTTCCTAAGCTCGTTTAGGGAAACACCTGGGTAAGAACTCCAAAATTGCCTTTCTCTGTCACTTCCCCAGGAAAAGCTGACCCCTGTTTGGGTTACCTTGAGTCTAACAATCTCTTGATTCATGAACAAAACTATTCGTGTTAGTTGTTAGAAATCCCATGGTCAACTGTAACAGGAGGGAGAAATCTCTTCCCTGAGCATGGATAGAGCAGGGATATTCAACACTTTGTGCCCACTCTCTCACACATACATACTTGCAAGGTAACTCACAGGTATAAAGCCACCAATATCTTTCAAAGACATTTCTTCTATGTCTGAGGCAGAGGCAGTTTTCAGCAAAATTGAGGGTTTTTTTTGTTTGTGCACAAAGGACCTTTTACTGTGCTCTAGTGCATCCCTAGAGCAGGGACTGGGCAGCACTAAGGCAGGACCTTCAGTCACTTCCAGGTCAGGATGTCCTGGTCACTTATTTGAGCTTTCTATCTCCTCTCCACATGAAAAAATTAACTCACAAAGTCTTCCCAGGAGTCAGTTTTGCTCATTAGCCATGAAATCTGCTCACTTCCTGAAAAGGCCACAGTGTAGTGTCTGGGCACTGCAGGTCAAAGAAAGATTAAGCAGTCAATGTACTTTAGAAACTGAGAAAGAGAGAAGTGAGCTTGACCTGTTAGTCATTTTTTCACTCCCACCCAAACTATTAGATAGATCTGAGGTAAAGTACTTGAATTCATTAAAATTTCTGAAGAAAAGAAAGAACCATTTTTTAATTTTCTATCTCTTCCTCTCTTAAAAATGAAAATCTATGTAATTTTGTAGGTCAAGATATGCTTGCATTCATTTTGATAAAATGCTGAATTACAGAACAGATAGGACTTTGCAGTTCAAATGTATCACACTTATCTTGGGCTCCTGGATGATAGAATCAATTTCAGAGGAAGTTGGGAGTTCTCAGGATTTCTGTAAAACATTACCTTCATTGACACTCATAGGATTGACAAGCCTGGTTTGATATATCTGACCTTTCACTGTGTTGTCTTTACAGCAAATAGAAATAGCTTAATGAAAAAAAACCACAAGAAAACAATTTTCCTTCAAGGGTCTTCAAAGTTCACACATCAAAGGGAATGCTGCAAAGCTGCAGCATGAAAGTCTGATGGTTTGGGTTCCCAGAGTTGCTAAACAATGTCGTTTCTGCCAGCCTGTTGACAGGCAGAATGAGGAGCATTCACACCACCCACGCTTGAGGTCTCAACAGAGGTGCCCACAGCAGGTGCTTGGGCTGCATGAAGTGGCTCTGCGGGCTCCTCCAAACCACTCTTTTTCTCAACCACCCTCTCAAGCAGCCTGTGTTGACTTCGGAAGGACTCTCAGATCACAATCTTTCCTATTTATGTGCAGAGTCTTACAGACAAAGTGTAGACAACCTCAAGAGTCGGGAAAAGGTTCATGCCTGGCTGTGCTTAGGGGAATACTTTGGGGCCTGAGGAACATTTCTGGTTAACAGGGAGGCCTGATATTAAACATGTCTTTATTCAGCAAAGTGCCAGGTCCCCCTTGGATCCACAGTTACATGCCAGTGAATGATCCTTGGAGAGGCACTTTACCACTGTCAGCAAGGCTGCCCTAATGGCAGCATCCTGGAGCAAGCAGAGGGGTGGTACCAGGGAGCTGATTCCAGTTCCTGAGCAATCTCTTCTTTCTCAAGTGAAACACTATTAGCTCCTGTTAAACTCTGCACAGATGCCTGATGTAGGCTGTGGTACAGTGCACCGTGCTGGAGGACCACCTAGGTTAACTGAGAAGCCTCATGCACAGCTGACTTTGGAGAAATAGGATGGAGCAAATGTGAAATGGAAGATAACCTGAACAGTTATCTGAGCCAAATATGACAGTGATGCAAAGCTGTCATAGGGGAAGGATAAAGGCAGAGATGTGCTGCAGGAGAGACAGGCTCGTTTCCAGTGAATGTATGCGCCCCATCAGCGCGGACAGCCCAACCGTGCTGGCTTGCTGCCCTGCGCTGGCACCCTGCTGCAAGCACATACCCCCAGCCCCGGGGTGCCCGGCTCCCCAAACGCCGCACCCACGGGGCGCGGCCCCCTCGGCTTTGTGCATCCTTCCATGCCTGATCCCGCCGCGCTTCCCCGGCGGGGCACGGGGAAGGACAGAGCCGGGGGGGAAGGACGAGCCGGTGAGGGAAGGAGCTCGCCCAGGCACGGGGCCGGCCCCGCTGCCGTGCCCGCCGATGTCCGCTTCCCGCTTCGCGCTGTCCCCCGCTCCCCCGGTCTCTGCCCGCTGCTCACCCCCCGGCAGTGCCACTCGCTGCGGAAAGCTGCCGTGCCCTCGTTGCGGGAAGGGGAGGAGGTGAGAAGCGAAAAGTGGCATCTGCACCCTGATATCAGCACCCGCACCCTACACCTGTACCCCTCACCGGTCGCCTTGGCCCCGGCCGGGACGGGGCGGACCCGGGTGCCCGGAGCCTCAGGGGGGGGTGGGGGAGTCACCCGGCCGCACCGCGCTCCCCAACCCGGGCACCTCCGGAAAGCGCCGCTGGAGCAGGGGGCGGGGGCTGCTCGGCGGGGCGGGGGCTGTCACGGGGCTGGGACGATAAAACCGAGGGTAATTGCATTTAGGCAAATGAGGCTGTCTCGGCCCTCCCCGTCTCCAGGTATATAAAGTGGGGAGCGCTCCCGCAGACAGCCAATGCGCACAGAGAGCAGCGCCTGCCCTCTCCGCTGCAGCCGGTGCGTGTGCCTCCTGTCCGCCCGCATGTACCTGTATGCGTGAGGGTGTGCTTGTCTATATGTTTGCGAGGGTGTGTGCGTGTGTTCTTCTATGTGTCTGTCTATATGCATGTGCAGGGTGGTCTATGTGTATCTCTTGCGGGGGGGACCTGTACTTGTTCGTGTGTCTCTGTATGTACAAGCATTTTTTGTGCCTGTCCCCATGTGTGTAGCCAGATGTGTGAAGGGATGTGTATGTACCTCTAGACACGTGTGTCTCTGTATGTGCGGAGAGCTGTATCTATATGTAGGTGGGTGCATCTAAGGTGTGTAGCTGTCTGTGTGAGGGGCTGTGAGTTTATAACTGGATGTTTATGTACACATACACATCTGTGTGTGAGGGGGTGGACCTGGATGGGTGTGTGTATGTGTGAAGGTGTGAATATATAGATGTATTATGTATGTGTGAGGGTGTGTGTATGTGTAACTCTGTAGGTAAGTGTGTGGAGGGGTACCTCTGGACATGCATGTCTCTCTGTGTACTGATGTGTATGTCTAGCTGCACGTGTCTGTATGTGTGGGGTGCATGCATATCCAGAGGCGCATGCACCAGCTGCGGGGGGGGGGGAAGTTGTGGGTGTGTGACTGGGTGCGAGGGATCGTGCACCCGGGCACACACCGGTGTGCGTGTGGAGGGTGTGTGTGGGTCAGTGTCTGCCCCGCCGGGGCTCGCGAGGCTGCCGCTTCACTCCTCCCTGCCCCCGCAGGACGTCGAGGTGGCGATGAGGCTCCCGCTGGCTTTGGCCGTGCTGCTCCTGGCATCGGCGAGGGCGCTGGCTGAGGAGATGGGCGCCACCGACGACCTCAGCTACTGGTCCGACTGGTCCGACGGCGACCAGGTGAAGGTGAGCCCCGGCGGCCGCCCGCCGACCCCCGTGGGTGTGGGGCTGGAGGGGGGATGTCGGGCGGGGGGTCCCCGCTGAGAGCCGGCGCTGTCGCCCCGCAGGAGGAGCTGCCGCTGCCCCTGGAGCACTTCCTGCAGAGGATGGCCCGCAGACCCCGGCCCCAGCAGTTCTTCGGCCTCATGGGCAAGCGGGATGCCGGTGAGCCGGGTGCGGGGCTCGGTCCCTCTCTGCATGCCTCTTCTCCTAGGGCCGCTCCAAACATCACAGCGGTTGCCACTTTGGGTTTGATGCATTAAATCTTTCTCAAAAGTTGCAATATGAGTTGTTTGGTTGGCAGTTGTTATGGGTTGTTTTTTGGGGGTTTTGGGTTTTTTTTTTGCAAGTTTGATATCAGATAAACCCAACGACTGGAAAAAAGTGGGCTTCACACCGAAGTGCTAAATGCGCACCCATTACAGCATGTAATTACCAGTAAGGAGTATGATAATTCACAGGTTGGTCACAGGCGTGGAAATTGCTTGTGTATACAATTATTGCCATGGTTTCTACATGTTTACTGAATCAAGAATTGGTCAAAGCAACCTGGAGCTAAACAGATCTAAATTATGTGGGTTTAGCTGAAGCAAGATTTTGCAGTCTATTCAAAGAGATATGCAGCTGTAAGTGATCACCTTAATTTTCCTTGAGTGGAATATGTGTAAGGTAGTTTCTGTATTTGATTCTTCAGAGCATTGCAGTAGCGTCATATGTATATGCCAATCCTTTCTGAACAACTCTCCTTTTTTTTCTCTTTATTTTCCTCTTCCAATCAGGATATGGCCAGATCAGTCACAAAAGTAAGTTTAAAAAAATACAAATATTTTAAGTAATTATTAGAAGATATTAAAATGGGGAATAGAGTACTGGAGGGGATTGGTTAGAAGGTGACTGAGGTCAGCTAAGGACTGACAGTACCAGTGGTGGAGAAATGTGCTGTTAAAGGATTGAAAATCCCCCAGTGAAGCCTTGAGCCTGTACCTCATCTGAGCCACCACAAGCTTTGAGATTTCAATCCACATTAGTGTGTGGATGTTGCAGCTCTCTCTTATTTCCCATGGGGGGAATTTTGTAAGCCTTTCTCATAGGCAAGGCAGGCTTACTGCCAGACTCAGAGAGGAGCAATTAAGATGGCAAAATCTGGAAAATTACAACAGTGAATTCCCAAATCCTCTAGAATGATTCCACAGGGGACAGCCCATGTCATCGTATGCGAGATACAGTATCTGTGCTCTCAGCGTTGTCTGGGTGGGAATCAGACCCCTCCTCACAGCAGGTACTGACTGATGATCTACTGCCATATCAAATGGGACAAGTGTGCCTTGCTTTGCTTCTGTGTAACACCAAGCAGGAGATGCTATCAGCAGTGTGGTGTTAACCTTGTTCTGCACAGTTTTCTTCTCTGAAATTATCTGAAGATGCTTAGATTGGAGCCTGAAGACTTTCAATAAGCAGAATGATTTTATATTTTGAGAGACCTCCTCTGTCCACAGAGGTCAATAGCTGTCCCAGTGTTCTGTCAGCCATAAGATTTTATCGCTAGGATTATGTATTGTAAGGCCAGTTAAAGAGTCTGATACCAAGCTCACGACAAATAACCTGCTGACTAAAGAAAAAAATTATAGCTTTCTGAAACTACTTCATCTTGAATTAATACCTGTGAGGTCTGAGAACCATTTGTTTTGGTTTGTAGAAGAATTACCCAAGCAAAACTCTTTCCAAAGATAAATTTCTAAGTTTGCCTCAGAAGTCAGCTTAGAGAAAGAAGAATGGCTCCTTTTCGGTCTGTATCTGAAACTATAGCTACCACTATATCTGATACGTGCTGTAGGTCAAAATTTGGAGTAATTTATCCTCTACACTTCTAATGCCTTGAGGAGTACTAATGAGACAAAGATAATATTCAAACTCATAAATATTCCAGAAAAATAGAGCCACACTGTCTAGATCAGACATGTCCAGACATAGTCCCATTGGCTTCTTCTCCCGTAAGGGCTCTGCCTGACCTGCAAGGAAGATTTTTTTTTTTTCCCCCTATGTTACATAAAAAACCACTATGAGGTAGAACAGATACATCATACACATGCAGGTTATGCCAAGATACTGCTGCCTTGTGCCTTTGCTCAAATCAGTAGGAATTGTACTGGGAGAGGAATAATCAGTTATTAGCCATTGTTTTTCCATTGTACTTAAAAAAACCACAAAACAAAACATCTGAGTTAATGAGATGTCCTCTAACTGGCTTGTGCCTTGGTCTAACCTGTTTGGTTCAATTAGTCAGACTGATGTTTGTTCTCCATTGTCTGAGAGTGGTAGAACAATGAGTATGTGAGATGAACAGTTTTGGAGCCTATGTCTTCCTTCCTCACGAGAACACATTATCTTAAAAGCCTGCCTGTTTAAAATGTATTAAAACACCCCCAAATATATTTTTTCAGGGCATAAAACAGACTCCTTTGTTGGACTTATGGGCAAAAGATCTTTAAATTCTGGTATGTATATGGCTAAATCTGGTGCTTGGTAATATACAGCCTCTTCATTCTGTTGCCTCTTTGTTCTCTCTCCCAGCGGGTGGAAGAAGCAGTCTTTAGCATAGACCCCAAATTCTGTGAAAAAGGATCAGGATTTTCTTTCTTAACCAAGATACCTCAGGGTTGGCTTCCCCCTAATGCTTGAGATGATCAGGCTGGTCTGAGCTACCATAGCACAGGCAAGGTCAGGTGGAAGTCCCTAGGGCACTTTCCTTACTGCCCCTGTCCTCAACAGCACCATGTTCTGCCGGTCACCAAAGTGCTAATAAACAAAAAAAAGGAAAGATAAATTTTCTTGAAACATCAAGAAAAATTCAGAGGCTGAAAATGTAAAGCTAATTTAAACTTGTGGTCCAAATCTCCTCAGAGATAGGGATACCCTCATTGTCTCTGCAGATTGCTATTCCTCTAGCAAGAGGTGAAAGAGCAGAGATCTGCTCTTAGCACCACCTCATTCTGCTGGCGAAGCTGTTAAAACATACCCAGCCTTTTCCAGCTTTTAATTTTAGCCCCCCCCCCCCAAAAAAGAAAGCTTGAGCTGACACTGTGAAATTTTTGTTATTTTCCCATAGAATCCTCCTCCCTCATGTGCACCACCCCTGTGTTGTTCTATATAGGGCTGCAATGAGGAAATCCCTCACTGTTAACCATAAGGTCTCAGTTAATTCCCCAGAATAGGAATTAAAAAAATAAAAAACCCCTAATGCTTATTTCATGCCTCTGAAATAGTTCTCACTGTTTTGTTAAATGGATGATAAAAGTTAAATTACTAGCTGACACCTTTATATTATATGGATACATGCTGTGATCTATATTCTGCAATTATGGTTGTCAGTAACTTTTATTTTCAATTAAACCCTGTTCAGACTAGTAATATTGCTCTCTGCATCATTTTGCAAATTGCCATGTATCATGAACAATTTTGTACCATTTTATCTGTGGTGTCAATAGCTATTAAATGCATAATACCTGTAAATATACCTGCTATCACAAAAGTAAATAGCCTGGAAGTAATAAATTTGGTTTGGATTCCATTGGGACTACATTTACATCAATATGAGAATGTAAAATACAGCAAATGTTTAAAAAAGACAAAGATCTGATTGCCCTAATTTCAAAATTGCTGGTATAGTCAGTGTACTGTTATGGGGCATTTGTAACAAACAGCAATAATGAAGTTTTACCCTGCTGGGCTATGTAATACCTCCTTGACAGGTAAAACTAGAATTCACTGCTTTTCTGCTGGATTCCTTGAGAGGAAAATGGCAAGAAGTTGCTTATGCTCATCTGGAAAAGATAGGTCCTAAGGACTGTAATCAAAGCAAGATCAGGGGTATGTGCTAGGGTTGCTCTCACTTTTCCCCACTGAAAGATATTTAACTGGGCAGGACCTTTTCTTGGTGCCGTGCCTTGGTGCTGTGGTTTTCTTCTGCAGAAAGCCCCTGAGTCCCCTGGCAACGTGTAGGAGTTTACACTGCCCTGCTGCTGGGTGTAGGAGCAGCGCTGTTTTACAGCCCTGTGTGACAAAGCAGAGTACCAGGGTGCTGGTGTCTCTGTCCCTGGTCTGGCAAAAGGGGGTCTGGCACCGGCTGCCTCCCAAGCTGTGCGGTCTGTTGGATGAACGCTCCAGGGAGAGGCTAGAAAACAGTCACCCATACAGTGGAGATACTGTAACAGTCCATATTGAGAAAGCAAGCTCAACTCATTTGGCATTTAGCCTGGTGAAAATTGAAGCTAATTAATTTAAAACTGTCACTGATCCAAAATTCTGGCTCCCTGCAGGAAACCATACTGAATCTCCCCAAACTAGGTGTGCATTTGCATGCAGTAGTCAGGCATGCGTATGCTCTGTGAAAGCAATCCTCCCTTCAGGATGGAAGTGAAGACAACTCTGGTGACCAGCTATGTCACGTGATGGTCAGGCTCTGCTCAAGAAGGGCTCTCAGTTAGATGGATTACTGGGGGGGTAAAGAGGCTCTGAGATAATGGGGCTTCAAGCAGCTCGACAGATAAGAGGCAGAAAGCACTGGTCCAACCTCCAGCCTCCTGGAGGTCAGTGTAGTCTGAGGGGTAAAACCAAATCAAAGCAGCTCAAGGTTCGTCAGGGAGCCTCATCTTGGTCTGAACAAGCAGGCTGCGGGTCTCTGATGCTTCCTTGTGCTTGCTGGGGCTCATGCAAGGCTGCACCATGCGCTTCATTCTGCTCCATCTTTTGCAGGATCCTCTGAAAGGAGCATAGCACAGAGCTACGAACGGAGGCGTAAATGAGACATTCCCATGCATTATTTATTAAACTTCATTTGTTCCAATGGCCAATGCAGTGTAATATAAACTAACCACTGTATGGAATAATTATTTATTTAATAATAACTGATGTTTGGGGTTTTTTTGAGTTGTACATTTAATAAAATGATTATTTTTCATATTGTGGCAGTGATACATGTTGTGTAGATGCGTTGTGGTTCTGAAAGGACCAGCAACCCTGGTGATGTCTCACAACAAAGCACATTGTTTGATATGACCCGTAAAGTTATGTTCACTAAACAAAGGAAATATTCTTTTGTTTGTTGAAAGTGAGTCTATCAGCTTCACAGCCGAGCTGATGTACACAGTCTAGTGCCTCAATTTGTTTTCATGGTTTATAATGTACTGTAGTTTCTGTATCAAAAAATATATTTGTATCATTGCAGCATGTTTTATGTTTTGTGACTACGTACCTATATATTTTAAAAAGTGGGGGTGGGTAAAGTTTGAATGGGAATGTGAGGTCTTCATTTCGTAGTCTGGAATTTTATGATAGTAACATTTTAAATAAAAACTACCCTGGGGATTTTGCAACATACATTCTTTGGTGATAGTGATGGCATTATTTCCCACGTTGGTCTGAAATGAGACTTGGATCCAAGCAACAGTGGTTTGAGACTGGAAAGAAATATCAAATTAATTACTTCCTTTTGTAGGGAGGTTGTGAGCCTCCTCGTGCGGGTTTGGTGAATGTTTGGGGGATTTGCTACTGGAGACAGGCATTCCTGGGATTGCTTCAGGTCACACAACGTGCCATCCACCCTAAACCTGATGGAAATCAAGAAGTGAGTTGACTGAATGAAAAGGGCTTGATTTATCCTCCAGCTCCACATGGAATAATTTACTGTGGAATTCATCCACTATTGCAGGTTTATTATTTGAAAGCGAAGCTTTTAATAAATTCTGGCCCTCAGATTTACAATAAAAACACCTGTTGGCTTGAATCCATGCAGTATAAGAGAAAAAAATGTGAGTGTAATCCTCTTTTTAATTAAAATGTCTGGTTACTGTATTTCCAGGACAGTCCCAAAATGCTACATACATCTCACCAGATGCCAAGGCATCTGGAGATCTATATTCTCTCCACCTACTAAAAGCTGTACGTCTCTGCTTGATGCTTTCATCACAGATGAATCAGCAGTGAAAACAGCCAGCGTGTGCAAACCAAATTTCAAAATAAGTAATACAAAGTGATTAACAGGTTGTTGTTTACTATTTCTCAAGCGAACTTGTCAACCTCCATTTTCAAGTTCACCTGAGGCATCCCCACAACTGCACCCATTAAGAGCAGATGGGCATATGACCTCCCTCCTGCTAGGCTGGGAGCAGCACCTAAGCCTGCCCATGCTTTAAATAGACCCAACTTCCAACTAAGTAGGAGCCAGCTCTAGTGAGGTGTGGGGCTACACAGTGGGAAAACTGAGGCAGACTTGTGATGGGGACCACTGCTGTGTGAGACATGGTGGTTGTACTGGTGCTATGCCAGCTCTTCTTCTTGACAGGGTTAATTTTCAGACTAATAACTTCTGTATCAGCTCCTACTGAGCTCAATGAGGGGGGAAGCTGATTGCTGGGCTAACAGCATGGCAAAAGGGCTGTGGAAATGCATGCTGAATAACACTCAGTGAAGGGTAAAAAGAAAGAAAAAGCTTTAAAATGCTTTTCCCTGTGCCTGGAGGCCCATGGTGCTCCCAGAACTCACAGTCTGTGTGCACTGAATTGTGAGACACAGAGAGGAAATAAAAGCCGCGCTGCTTGCTCCCTGCAGCCCACACATCTCATAGACCTCCCTGCAGAAGCAATCACTGCAAACGTATTTGCATCCAGAGAAAGCCACACAAGATAGAATGGGCTTTAAGTGTTTGGAGGACAGCACAGAGACTAGTTAACAGCATCCAGCAAAGGGCTGGGACTGAATTTTCTGGCAAATCATAGAATCATAGGAGGTTTGGGTTGGAAGGGACATTAAAGATCATCTAGTTCCAATCCCCTCTCATGGGCAGGTGCATCTTTCACTAGACCAGGTTGCTCAAAGCCTCATCCAACCTGGCCTTGAACACTTCCAATGACTGGGCATCCACAACTTCTCTGGGCAACCGCTTCCAATGTCTCACAACCCTAAAATTTTCTTTCTTATGTCCTTATGTCCAATCTAAAGCTACCCTCTTTCAGTTCAAAACCATTGCCACTTGTCCTGTCTCTATGGGCCTTGGTAAAAAAAAGTCTCTCTGTCTTTATTTTAAGCGCCCTTTATACATTGAAAGACCACAATAAAGTCTCTGCAGAGCTTTCTCTTCTCCAGGCAAGTCCTTTGATCATTTTCATGGCCCTTCGGACCTGCTCCAACAGGCCCAGGTCCTTCTTATGTTGGGGGCCCCAGAGCTGGATGCAGTACTCCAGGTGGGGTCTCATGAGAGCAGAGTAGAGGGGGAGAATCACCTCCATTGACCTTCTGGTCATGCTTCTTTTGATGTGGCGCAGGACCCAGTTGGCTTTTTGGGCTGCAAGCACACATTTCTGGGTCATGTCCAATTCTTCATCCACCAATACCCCCAAGTCCTTCTCCTCAGAGCTGCTCTCAATCCTTTCATACCCCAGTCTGTATGGATACTGGGGATTGCTCTGGTCCATGTGCCGGACCTTGCACCTGGCCTTGTGGAAGTTCATGAAGTTTGCACGGCCCCACTGCACAAGCCTGTCAAGGACCCTCTGGGTGGAATCCCTTTCCTCAAGCGTATTAACTGCACCACCACCATCTTCCCTAGAAGGAAAGGCTGGCCCTCCAGCTTCAAAATATTCTTCTGTTATGTGGCTGTCTACTGAGTGGGTTTAACTTGGCATTTGAAACAACTCATTTTCGTTTCTAGTGGCAAAATAATGTCAGATTTCTGATAATTTAGGTTTGGAACAATAAGATTAAAATTGTCATTGATTTATATGTTTGTACAGACATATTTTCCAAGCTAGAAATAAACTAAACACAAACCAAAAGGCACAGCCTGATATGTTCCAAGTAACTCTACCAATGACACAAAAAAAAGAAAAAAATCCCTCATATTTCAGCACTGGGGACCGTTCAGCCAAGCTGTGCCCAGCAGGCCTGGGGCAGACGGGGGGGGGGGGGGGCATAGGAGCTGTGCACATCTGCAGGCATCCAGCCCCACACTGCCCATCCCCACCGTAGGCTCACTCCCACCACCCTCCCAGCCCAAACATCTGTCCTCACAGCCACCCTAGGGTCCTGGAGCCTCAAACAGGAATGCTTATTCTCATACCATTTTTTCAGCCTTTAGAAGTAAGCAATACAGTCCATACATCATTGGCCACTTCAAAGAGATGTTTTAGTAATTTCTGTGGTCTTTAATTTCCCTTTCGAGATTCCTTCAGCTTTTAAATGCTTTTATGTGTTGGACAGAATTGCTTGTAGCCCCGGGCTGTTTGCGCCTCGGATCACTGGGCGATGCCAGCCCTCCAGCTCCACGGCAGGCTTGGGAGAAGCTTTCACTATATCACTGCCATCTCTGCAACAGCCAGCCACAACTGGGACACAGACTTAGGTCTTTTTTTGATGGCAACAGTCTGACACCCCTCGGGCTGCGTAAGCTAATCAGTGACACTGCAGTGAGGGCATCTGTTAACTAATGTAAGTGAGCTTTAAATAAAGCAATAAAAATCTTTCTAGGAAATCAGCACACAGAGTAAACCCAGCGTGATGCTGGTAATTGTCCCCACTGAGGGGGTGCTACAGGCAGTTTGACATCACAGCCAGCATCCAACGTTCTCTGCCCCATTTTTGCTTCTCTTTCCCCCCAGAAATTAATCTGCATCATGACAGGCAGCTGCTCTTCTGGTAGGGACTGTCTCCCTCATTCACCAGACACTCCCCTTCTCCTGGCCAGTGGATGCTGCAGCCAGGCACTCTGTAGCCTGCCGTGCCCAAACGTGACCCAGAGGACCATCAGTTCTATCCATCATCTCCACCTCTCTTCTGTTGCATGGACTCTGGTTCTCCATGGTGCAGATGTAACAAACTTTACCTTGGGGACCCAGAGCCATTGCACATGTAGCCCCCCATGAACTGGGGAGCTGGCCTCCCCATATACACCTCACCAGGGGAGCTCAGGCTCTGCAGCACTTGCCCACTCAGCTGCCACAAGTGAGTCTTTTGCTGTGTTCATGTCAGGAGGCTGGTATTTTTCAGCATGGTCCTAACCAAAAGAAAAGGAAGAATTTGGAAATGTCTGGGCATGGAGATCTTTGCAGGGAACCCAGCCCCCAGCCATCATTAGCTAGAGCAGAACAACATCAAGAGGTCTTTAAAAATTATTAAAGTGATTCTTTAAAGTGCTGTTTATTCAGAGTACGTCTGTAGCAGCTCCTTCAGAGCTACCAAGAGCCGTTATTTAAATGCAGACTTTATTCCCTGTACATTCAGCTATGGCTTAGACAACTGCTTTAGCATAAAGAGACACCGAACAAGTCCCAGTGCAAACCAAGTAATGACCAAGTTTTTCAATGATGAGCCTGAACAGTTCTTTTAGCCATAATATCACAGACTGCGTTAACGAACATCTCCTGAAGCACCAGGACAAGAGCACACAGTGGCTCCTTCCCTGGAGTGGTACTGTGTCAGAATGCAGCTGCCTGCGATTCTCGGTACAGCTCTGTGTCCTCATGCTACCTCCAGAATGGCTCACTTCCCTTTACAGAAAATAGTTGTTACCGGAAGAGTAGGGATATATATTTTTTTTTTCCTGTTAGCAAGCATACAAATGTCCTCAAACCTATTTACATCTTTCAGGGAAGTCAACCAGACTCTCTTCACATTATTCTCTTAATATTTTTGAAAGAGCATAGACCAAAACATTTGTCAACAGCAGGGGCATCTGGGCTGTAGGAAATTCATTATGATATTCATTAAAAATTATCACTGCCCCATCCCTGATACATATCTGGTTTCTGTCAGAATAAGCCTTCAACTCTTCAGCTCAGAAGCTCCTTTTCAGAGAGGTACATAGAGCGTGTGCAACAAACACAACCTCTTGTTTTCTACATGCCTCTCCAAATTAAATGGTATCACCACTTACTGTATACAGAAGAAATGAAATGTGATAAGACTGTTAAAAAGCCAAACTCTTCATCTGTCACAGTGCTTCATGCTGTCCCAGAAGCCTGGAGGGAGGAAGCCCAGCAAGATGATGCGCTTGGCCAAAAGGAACAGCAGCTGGGATAGAAATGCAACACACACCCTGCACCCAACCGGCCACTTCCACAGGGCACTACCTAAGTGCTACGAAACTTACAAAGAACTATAAAAGATAAGGCTGAGAGTTAATAAAATCTCAGGCAAATTTTTTAAAAAGTGCATTTTTAAAAATCTAAACCCTTTCTTACATTGTTATTTTAGAAGCACAGCTGTAACGGAGTTAAAAGGCAAACTTGCAGCAACATATGTCAATATACTTCCAACATTTCTTTCTGCAATAACTCGTTTGTATTGAAAACACCTAACTGTGCAACAGAAGAACATCTTTAATCACAGACATTCGATTTGGGCACATAGAAATGCTTTTTACTTTCACTGTTACAATACTCAGAAAACAACAGGCGCATTGTAATCCAGTGTATCAAAGCACATAGCCCTGCCCGACTGCCGCCATGAGGCTGCGCTGCCCCCTCCCGCGCCGGGGCTGCCCGGGCCGTGGGGCAGCTGGAAAATAAAACAAAAGGAAAACTTCAAAAGCAGATTTGTCAAGTTGTTCTGGATCATTTTAAGAAGCAGTACACCAGGGAACTGGGAGATACATGGACCAGTGTCAGAGATGTACTCACCTGCCTGCTGTACTGGCAGTACGCCGTCTTATTTAACAAGTTCAGCCAGTCTGCTGGAGAACACCTTGCGTGTGAAGGGATATCATCCTGCTTTTCAAGGACCTTTGCCCTATCTTCCAGCATCTCTGAAGTGTTACATCAGGAGAACTCCTGGGAGATTCCCTGCACAAAAGCACCAGGCTGGTAAACTTGGAAGAGTACTATCTGCTGAATGCTGCTTCGCTGTTGCCAGTGCTGGCGTTAGAAGTGAAAGATGGGAAGATGCTTTGGATCTCTGTGCTGCACCAGGGGGTAAATCAGTAGCTATACTGCAGTGTGCTTATCCACGTAATGTACTGAGGTGCTGTTAGAAGCTGACCCCTGGCTCCGTGCCTAGGATATTTCAGTTGTGCCTGTTTTCTGCACAAGATTTGGATTGGGAGCAAAAAACCAAACAATTTATATTCCAAGTAGTTCCATGCTGTTTAGTAAGATTTTTATGAAGTCTGTTTACCTATAAGAAGATGAAAAATGCAGTAGTTATTTAAATGTGCAAGTGCAAGGTCCTGCATGTGGGTCAAGGCAATCCCAAGCACAAATACAGGCTGGGCAGAGAATGGATAGAGAGCAGCTCTGAGTAGAAGGACTTGGGGGTATTGGTGGATGAGAAGCTCAACATGAGACGGCAGTGTGCACTTGCAGCACAGAAAGCCAACCGTGTCCTGGGCTGCATCAAGAGAAGCATTAGCAGCAGATCAAAGGAGGTGATTCTGCCCCTCTACTCTGCTCTCATGAGACCCCACCTGGAGTGCTGTGTTCAGATGTGGGGCCCCCAACATAAAATGACATGGACCTGTTGGAGAGAGTCCAGAGGAGAGCCACAAAATTGATCAGAGGGCTGGAGCACCTCCCCTATGAGGACAGGCTGAGAGAGTTGGGGTTGTTCAGCCTGGAGAAGAGAAGGTTCCGAGGGGATTTAATAGCAGCCTTCCAGTACCTGAAGGGGGCCTACAGGAGAGATGAGGAGGCACTCTTTATCAGGGAGTTTAGTGAGAGAACAAGGGGTAATGGGTATAAGCTAAAAGAGGGTAAATTTAGACGACATTAGGAAGAAGTTTTTCACTATGAGGGTGGTGAGACAGTGGCCCAGGTTGCCCAGAGAAGCTGTGGATGCCCCATCCCTGGAGGTGTTCAAGGCCAGGCTGGATGAGGCTTTGAGCAACCTGGTCTAGTGGAGGGTGTCCCTGCCCATGGCAGGGGGGTTGGAACTTGATGATCTTTAAGGTCCTTTCCAACCCAAACCATTCTAT